>CM059201.1:2866953-2986160 GCA_030323885.1 Branchipolynoe longqiensis
ACTGTAATAAAATGACAATGTAAACCCAAAGCCTAAAATAGGAAGGTATGCATCTGATGTCAGGCAACTGAAAACGGGAGGAAAGGTGCTAAAGATTGGAACATGGAATGTACTAACATTGTACAAACCAGGCTGATATGACAACCTTAAAGTGAAAATGACAGCGCTAAACCTTGACATCCTAGGTATAGCTGAGACGAGATGGAGGGGTGATGGGAGGATAGGTGATGATGAGGTAGATATGATATATTCTGGAGATGAAAAACATCAGCTTGGCATTGGAATTATGATGAAGAAGTCCATTGCCGCCACAATGATTGGATTCTGGCCAGTATCTGACAGAATTATTATGATGAAGCTGAGGGGAAAACCATTCAATATAAACATTCTGCAAGTTTATGCACCAACCTCAGATCACGATGATGAAGAAGTCAACGAGTTCTATGACAGCATCAAAAAGGTAATGGAATACACCAAGTCTGGAGAAATAACAATTGTTATGGGCGATTGGAATGCGAAAGTTGGAGAACAACATGAATATCCAGTAACAGGAAGATTTGGCTTAGGTGAGAGAAATGATCGTGGTGAATACTTGATAAATATCTGTTTGACATCAAAACTAGTAATTGCTAACACCTTATTTGAACATCCAAAGAGAAGACTATATACATGGAAGAGCCCTGGTGATGTATGTCGGAACCAGATCGATTACATTCTTGTCAACCAACGATATCGAAATTGTATCAAACAGGCAAGGACATATCCAGATGCTGACATATGTTCGGATCATAATCCAGTAGTAATCAGTATGGTAGTGAAATTGAAACCAGAACAAAATTAAAAACAACATTCAAATGGATATGAACATGTTAAAAGATGCAAAATACAGAACTAAGTATAATGTCTCTGTTCATAACATTGAAATGGAATGGGAAGCTCTCAGAGAAAGCATGGTCAAGTCAGCAGAGGAGGTGTTACCAAATAAAAAACGAGAGACAAAGCAATCATGGATGACGCAAACCATACTAGAAAAGATGGCAGAAAGGAAGAAAGTGAAAACCACTGATCCACCTAAATACAAACACCTGAAGAATGAAATAGAAGATGAATGCAAAAAAGCTAAAGATGAATGGTGGAATAAGAAGTGTGAAGTAGTGGAACAACTTGAGTCTCAACATCGTTCAAGAGAGATGCACAAGAAAGTGAAAGAGATAACAGGTCAAGGATACAGACAGAGAAGCAGTAAATGTATCAAGAACAAAGACGGCAAAATGCTCTTTGAAGAAGATGAAATAAAGTCCAGATGGGAAGAATATGTAAACGAACTATACAATGATGACAGAGGGAACCCACCCACAATTGAGAAAGAAGATGGGAATATTATATTAGTATCAGAGGTTGAGAAGGCTATCAATGATCTAAAGGCAGGTAAGGCTCCTGGAAGTGACCAGATAACATCAGAAATGATAAAAGGACTAGATGAAGTGGGGATTCAAATCATTCATAAGCTAGTAACTGACATCTATGAGACTGGATTTATACCATTGAATATGAATGAATCCATATTTGTACGACTCCCAAAGAAGCTAAAACCAACATTGTGTACTGAGTACAGAACACTAAGCCTGATGAGTCATATGTTGAAGATGATCCTGAAAATAATTTTACTGAGAAACAGACAGAAAATTGAAGAACAAATCAGTAACATACAAAGTGGGTTTATATCTGGAAGAGGTACACGTGAAGGGATTTTCAATATGAGAATGATTTGTGAACGTTATTGTGAAGTGAACCAGGATGTTTATGCCTGCTTTATTGACTATGAGAAGGCCTTCGACCGAGTCAATCATGAACTGTTAATCAAATGTTTACAAGATATTGGTGTCAATGGCAAAGACATTAAACTAATTGTGAACTTATACTGGACACAACGTGCATTTATAAAAATGGAGCAGGGCCTATCGGATGAAGTTATGATTAAACGAGGAGTTCGACAGGGGTGTGTATTGTCACCATGTCTATTTAACCTGTACACAGAGATGATTTTCAGACACATTGAAGATTGCAAGGGAGTGACAATAGGTGGCATGAACGTCAACAATCTTAGATATGCCGATGACAGTGTAATACTAGCAGACAGTGAGAAAAACCTACAAGATATAGTGAATAGAATCAATAAAGCTGGAATACTATTCAACATGAAGATGAATGCCAGGAAGACCAAAACAATGGTTATAAGTAAAAAGACAGATAAACCAAATGTCAATATAACCATAGATGGCACAAACATAGAACAAGTATCCGAATTCATATATCTCGGACAAAAGATTACAAATGATGGGAGATGTGAGGAAGAAATTAAAAGAAGGATAACAATAGCCCGAACAACATTCTCCAAAATGTATAGAGTGTTAACATCAAGTAAGATATTAATACAAACAAGGAAGCGTATTCTTCAGTGTTATGTGTGGTCTACTCTAATGTATGGGGCAGAGACATGGACAATCTCTAAGAAAATGTACAAACGTTTAGCAGCATTTGAGATGTGGACTTATCGAAGGATGATGAAAATATCATGGACAAAGAAGATCACCAACAAAGAAGTTCTCAGAAAAATTAAAAATAAGAAAAGCTTGTTTGCCACTATACAGACAAAGAAACTTATTTATTTTGGCCACATCATTCGTCAGAGTTCAATATACCGTACATTGTTGGAAGGGAAGGTGAATGGCAGCAGAGGGAGAGGGAGACCAAGAACATCATGGTTTACAAATATTTCACAGTGGACAGGCTTGAATTATTCACAGTCTATCAGAACAGCACACCATCGGGACAAGTGGAGAACCATTGCATCCAACCCTCGACTAGAGGATGGAACTATTGATTGATTGATTGAGACCACTTCCATCCCTGATATTCAATAAAGTTACCATGAGTGCGCACTGTCACGAGTGGGTACCCGTCCTGATATCACCTTAGATGTTGTTAGGACCTAAAATATCAACAACTATGTACAAGCCTATAAATGTAGAGTAGGGTATTTCATAAGTAGTAGTAAAACAAAAACAAAAAAACTAATATACTATTCGCACCCACTACAAGGGTGATCAGAAAATTAAACCAATAACACCTACACTTAGAACTAAAGCAAGCATCTTTCATTAGCTATCTAATGGTCCTTCCCTATTTCGGATCGACGTTGGATAGTCAAACCCAACACAAAACAAGCTCAAACATCTACAAGCCAAGAACACACTTAACTGCCAGACCTAACAGCAACCCAGCAGTCTTTCCCTATTTCGGATCGACCTTGGATAGCCAACCACAACACAAAACAAGCTCAAACATCTACAGATACTAAATAATCACCATGTACCTGCTACTATGTGAGAAACAAAAACATTACCTCCTACTGTGTGATAAGATTAAACCACTACTACAACTGGCCAGCATTGAAAACAAGCCCGAGCACTCAAGCTTATGGTGCTGTCACATTACGACGCTTCTTGTCAATGCGCGTCAACGTTTGTCATTTTTTGGTGCAACATCGGGAAACGTCAGGAAGCGTTATGCGCACGTTAGGCGTGGGTTGGTATTCGTTGATGGACGGCGACGGTTGATGAGGGTCGGCGGCGTGCGTCATCGGATCGGTGAAGTTTTGTGCTTGCACAAAACTTTCGACGACCGACAACGCGCGACAACGCGCGGGTGCCAACATTATGGCGACGTCAGAAGCACGTCGACATCGCTGGAATAACGTTATGCGAATGCTAGGCACACGCCACGCGCACGTGAGGGTCGTTCCCACACGTTGCGCCAAACAGTTGCTTTTTGTTGTTTTATGTCCTACCAACATCTAAGTCATATCAGGACAGTGCGCCTAACTTTTACAACAATGTCGGCCGCATGCTACCAATATATTGCGCGGACGCCGAAAAGTTTGACGTATCTCGATGATTAAAAGTGATTTTGAGCATTGGCAGCACACCGGCGAGAAGCGTCGTAATGTGACAGGGCCAACATGCTATGGACAGTATAAACACAGCATAAATCTTCTTTTTTTTTTAAACAAAAAAAAACAACCAACCCTGACGCCATGCTTTTGTGATAGCGCAGGGACAAGACGGGATGGTCGAATGAGTTAGAGCGTCCGTCTCCCGTGTTGGTAGATCGTGGGGTCCTGGGTTCGAACCCTGGTCGAGTCAAACCAATGACTTAGAAATTAAATACTTGTTGCTTCTTAGCCTGGCGCTCGGCATTATTAGGATAGGGCAAGGACTGGTTGGCTCAGTGTCAGGATAATGTGACTGAGTGGGATATCAGGTCATGGTGCTGGTGTCCTGGTCTTCCAGTGGGGCAGCACTATAAAGTCGCCATGAGTGCGCACTGTCACAAGTTGGTACCCATCCTGATATGACCTTAGATGTCACAAAAAACAACAACAAACAAACGAAATCGTGATAACGCAACTCTTGCTGTGCGGGTGCCAGCTGAGGTATCGATCGATATGCGCCTGTGTATTATTTTTATTTAGCTTGCAGTTTGAATTGCTTGGAATTAGAACCCACTACCTCTCGGATGGTAAGAAGCGCAATGTGCCTGCTAGCTCATCACTTTGGATCCAACGCGCATGCATAGTGTGTGGAACATGACATATGTAAGTAAGATCATTTGTGGGGTTCAAATCCTAGTCGAGTCAAACTAATGACTTACTAAATGGATACCTGCCGCTACCTAGCCTGACGCTGAACTTTAATAGGATATGACAAGGACTGGTTAGCTCAGTGTCAGGATAATGTGACCAAGTGGGATATCAGGTCATGTTGCCGGTGCCGGTGACCTGGTGTCCCAGTAGGGAGCCAGCACCACAAAGTCGCAATCAGTGTGCACTGACACAAGTCAGTACCTACCCTTAGATGTTGCCATGACGTTAAAGTTGCATGGTCCGATGAGACATATTGTTTTCAAAACCAAAACACTTACCTACATTTGATTCTATATATCCAACTTAGGTGCTGGTGCATTAACTAAGGCGTTGAGGCAACATATACAGAATAATCAGTAAATTTATTACCCTATCCCTTTGGACACCTAGTTTGAAGTAGCCATTAGGCAGGGAGACCACAAACCAATTAGGTCAATCTAGTGACCTTATTAATCTTGCCCTCATTCCCAGTACCATATATGGCATCAGTCAGGTTCCAGACTACCTACACATTACTAGGTCATTCCTCATCACGTGACCATCGCGAGAAGTGAATCTGTGCCACAACAATAAGACTTTTGACAAGCTTGCTGAAATGATTTTTGATTCTTTCCGCTCAAATTGCTGCAAAATTAGCCATTTTTCATGCAAATGACTCCGGAATAATGAATAGTAGGGTATAATAGTCAAACTGATATATTTATCTAAAATATTGTGCAGAAATTTGAACGTCATCGGACTATGAAACTTTCAACCCAACATACAAAGATAGCGTGGGTAGGACAGACAAGCTCTGATGACGCCTTGATGTGACACTATGCACCGATCACATTGTAACATTTTCCGATATATGAGATATGGGCTATGGAGAACTCTGCTATAATAAATTGCAACTTGTCTATAAAATGGTAAATGGTATGTAAAACCAAAGGCATATAAGGTATATGTGTAGTTGGTGATCTATTACTAATTGAGGATAGAAATTGTGTATTAATATAGTAGAGAGAGAGGGTCACTTCTTGACCTGAGAGAGGGTCACTTCTTGACATGTGGGACAGTCTTTGGGAAGTCGGCTCACATACCCCCTCCCTCCAAGAGTTATTTATGGATCACTGCACCATATACAACGGGGCACTGTAGCCAGATCTAACCATCCCTTGGCAACAAGGATATTGAACCCTCATTGGTGGATAGAGGAATGCTTGTTAGGGATTGGAAGACTGGATCATGTGATCACCACCATCTTGTTCTTGAAACTATGAATAAAATAAAGCAGAGAGTCTCACTCTCCTACCTTTCACTCTTTATCTACTTTCCTTCCTTGCCTGTAGTGATTTCTTATTAGCCTATCTACACCACTCAAACCGCCAGCCGTCGACTTTACAACATGGAAATCACGTGATCTGGGGGACCACGCCTAATCTAGCCATCATCGTCAGCATGGCGGGAAACATCAAAGTGCCGCAAGACACTTGGGTGATATACAAGTGCCTGTCTTTTTATTTACTCATCCTAAATTGATTCATCTGAATAACCGTGTCAATGTCAAAACACTTACATTTCGTCCCTAGCGATGCCGTGTAGAAAAGGGACCTTGGATAGGAAGGTGGGGGGGGAGGGTGGTTTGTCACCTGTGTGGGGGTGGTTGGGGGTTGTCACGTGGTGTGTGGGGTGGTTGGGGGGGTTTTGTCACGTTTGGTGGGCGTGGTTGGGCGTTGTCACATGGTGGTTGGGGTGTTTTCACGTGGTGTGTGTGGGTGGTTGGGCGGTTGTCACGTGGTGTGGGGGGGTTGTCACGTGGTGTAGTGTGGATAGTTGGGGGGGTGTCACATGGTGGGGGTGGTTTTGGGGTTTGTCACGTGATGTGTGGGGCGGGTGGTTGGGGGGTTGTCACATGCTGTGGTGATGGTTGGGCGGTCAACACATTGTGTGGGGGGGGGGGGTTCGGGTTTGTCACGTGGTGTGGGAGGGTGGTCGGGGGTTGTCACGCGGTGTGGGGGGTGGTCGGGGGTTGCCACGTGGTGGTTGGGGGGGGGGTTGTCTCATGGTGTGTAAGGGTGGTTGGGGGTTGTCACGTGGTGTGTGGGTGGTTGGGGGTTGTCATGTGGTGGGTGTGTGTGTGGAGGGGGGTTGTCATGTGGTGTGGGGGTGATTAGGGGGTTGTCCCGTGGTTTGGTGGGTGGTTGGGGGGGGTTGTCACGTGGTGTGGGGTGGTTGGGGGGTTGTCACATTGTAAAGTCTACTGCTCGAATCTGTGGTTGTGTAGGCAGGCTATAGTGAAATCAATACCGGCAAAGAGAAAGGAAGAGTATAAAGTGTGAAAGGAGAGAGAGTCAAGCCCTCTGGTTTATTATTTATATGGTACATGGATTCAGTATAGAGTATCACACCCACCCCATTCTCCTAATGAGAAACAAGCATTTCTAGCTCTACCAATAGGGATCTAGCATTCCTGGTCCCCATGGCTACCAGTGGTCTTCCCACTACCACCAAGCTGTGTGGCTCCCCTGACCACCACCTGCCTTGAGCTTGAGTGTGGTGATCCTGAGTAGCAGAGGGGGGAGGGGGTAGTGTGTAGGGCTCTGAGTGCCCCTTACACACAGTCCTGCCAGCACCACTATGTCTATTTACCTATCAATCAAGCACCACCATCACCTACATAAACACATATATGCACCTGGTCACATACACCTGTTTCGTAATAGAACATTTGCATTCCTCCACCAATGCTTTAATAGCGGAATATTTTACAACAGGGTGTGGGGTGTGGTTGGGGGGTGGTCACGTGGTGTGGGGGGTGGTTGGGGGGTTGTCACGTGGTGTGGGGGTGGTTGGGGGGTTGTCACGTGCTGTGGGGGTGTTCGGGCGGGTGTCACGTAGTGTGGGGTGGTTGGAGGTTGTGGGTGTGTGCGGGTGGGGAGTGCCAGGTTACTCCGGTGTGGAAGAATGTATTGTGATATGTTCCCTGTAATACCCCACCCACACTACTGCTTGCGACCGCTTGTGACCACTTTGCGACTACAATAAAACATTGGTCGCAAGGAAGTTGCAAGTGGCCACAAAATGCCATATCCGAACTCACTTTAAATCGTGCGCGTTATACCTGGATTTTACTGTAGTACAATTCTGACATCTAAGCACAGAATTTGCGTTAAATCGGGGCTCGTTATAATCGGATTTTCCTGTAGTACATTTCTGACATCTAAGCAAAGAATTGGCATTAACTCGGGGCGCGTTATAACAGTATTTTACTGTATTACAATTCTGACGCATTATCATCATCATCATCATGCTGTCAGTCGCGATGTGACAAAGACTGCTTTCATTACTTGACTGCCGCTCTCCATTTAGCTCTCTTCTGTGAGAGTTGCATCCATGAGTCGGTCTTATTGTCTCTCAGCTTCAGGTTTCTCTTGATGGTATCCTTGAACCGGAGACGGGGGCACCCTCTCTTTCTGTAACCAGAAGACAGTTGAGAATAGAACATTTCATGAAAGCTGCCTGCAAAAGTGTTGAAGTGGTGCTGGCTTCTGCAAGTTACCAGCGGCACCCTCTCGGAAGCAAATAGAGGTTTCACACCGGCAAGAACATGTCAAGACAGGCGCAACACTATCTGTCCCTGCAGTGGCTGGTCGGGAGATGTTGGGAGTGCCATACATCAACCGCCCTTAACGCTGCCACAGTGACATGGTTTTTCTGTTTAGGGTTTGCTCCCTTAGCCTTCGGTTCTGTCAAGAACCTGTACCACACGGCAGTGTTTTACAACTCTGCAAGGCAGGGGCCTCAAACTCCCTGAGGTATTGCTATACCTGCAATACCTGCAAACCACTGCCGCATTATAATGGGGTTTTACTGTCGTACAATTCTGACATCTAAGTAAAGAATTGACATTAAATCGGTGCGCTTTATAATGGGGTTTTAATGTAGTACAATTCTGACATCTAAGTAAAGAATTGGCTTTAAATCAGGGCGCGTTATAATGGGATTTTACTGTAGTACAATTCTAACATCTAAGTAAAGAATTGGCATTAAATCACGGCGCATTATAATGGGGTTTTTCTGTAGCACAATGCTGACATCTAAGTAAAGAATTGGCATTAAATCGGGGCGCGTTATAATGGGGTGTTATTGGAGTACAATTCTGACATCTAGGCAAAGAATTGGCGTTAAATCGGGGTGCGTTATAATGGAGTTTTACTGTCGTACAATTCTGACATCTAAGTAAAGAATTGGCATTAAATCGGGGCGCGTTATAATGGGGTGTTATTGGAGTACAATTCTGACATCTAGGCAAAGAATTGGCGTTAAATCGGGGTGCCTTATAATGGGGTTTTACTATCCTACAATTCTGACATCTAAGTACGTGGACGGCACGAATACCGATCAGACGTTATATGAACAATGAAAAGAATAAATGCGGGTCATGCAGGTCAATGAACTTTTTAGAGTTAAGATCAAAGGATAACTACAGGTTTATTGCATTAGGATAAGATAAAAGGTTTATATTTAAGAAAGTTAGCATCGAAGATGCAGCAAACAAAGAGTTCATAAACACAGGAATGAACATAATATGGAATTTGTAGTCAAATTGTTGTTAGTGAACTTAATAAAGATTATACCGTAAGTTAGAGAAAGACCAAATGCAGACAAACAAATTGTGTAACTGTCAAACTTTATTAAAGGAAAGAGGATGTGACATATGCTAATATGTATAGAGAGCTAGTTACGGTGTGTAAGGTATGACCGGGAACCAGCTGGAGCGGAGGAACCAGCGAACGGAAACTGAATAAATCGAGAAGGGTCCACAGCGACGAAAGGAGCAAAGATGGCTGACCACTGGGTCATATCGAGTTTCCCATTCAGTAAGTAGTGATATTGTGTGATTTAAACCGAAATCAATGTAGATCAATTTCAAACATACTTCAAACAATTTAATCTTTGCAAAAGATACATAAATATGTGATAATGTCTGAACAATGAACTAGTCAAATAATATTTGACTACACTGCTAGCTCTGTGGAGGTCTAGCCTGGTCCCCTGGCATTCATTTGCTCAGGCAGGGGCACAGGAGTTTTCATCTATTATCGCTCAGTTTCCAACCTGGTCCCCTAGCCTTTGTACCGGAAACAAGTTTAAACAGGCTCAAACGAGTTCAACCATGGCTGGTTGGGTTGCACCGTGGCTGGTTGGGTCGCTCCGTAAAGTGCTGAGTATGCTTATGAATAAATCACTTGTAACACGGACATGGTAGCGTACAGTCTTGCGTATCATTACAGTCAGTGCAGACCACTACAGTAGTATGGATATAGAGTTTCCGGAATAACAATGGTTACTGTATGAAACTGTTACTAACACAAGTGACAGTGGTATCTACTTCTGTGATTGACCGGTCACGGTGGGCGAATTGGTAGAGCTCGGCCTGGTCTCCCAGTGGAGCAGCACTATAAACTGATATGACCTTAGATGTTGCCAAGACATAAAACTCCAACAACCAATCAAACAAACAAGGAAGTCCAGTCTATGGGAAAGTGCATATAAGAAGACCCTTGCTGGTTATCGGAAAGAGTAGCCTATGTGGTGGCAGTGGGCTGCCTCCAAAGAAATATGTCGGAATGTCAATATGTTCCAATAGCTGATGATACGATAAAAAAGACCAATGATCTCTAGAGGCGTTGTTAAATAAAACAACCTTTACTTCACTTGTTTTTGCTCAGACAAGAAGCCACTTAGACAGGTTAGGCGCGGGGAGGTTGATTCCACCACGGAATGGTAGGGTCATGGGTTCTAGTCCGTTTCCAATTAGTGGCCACACCCATGCCTCAAACTCCTCAGTTGCCTGATTGGAAGTTTCGTGCGTGTGTCACATGATGCCGACTCCAGTGTTTTGACATTTATAGCACTGGCCTTTTTCCTCAGTTGTCAGTGGCGATATTTTAACACAGTCACACCATGTGGTTGGTGGCCATGCGGATTCTATTCACAAAACTGGGAGTGGCTGTTGCTATGGTTGCCGCACTGCGAATCAGTGGGCCTAGCGGTTTGAGCTATTTGGAATTTGAAATCCTATCCTATTAATGCCGAGCGACAGGCCTAGCTAGAGATAAGTATCAGGATGGGGACCGACTTGTGATAGTCCGCACTTATGGCGACTTACTAGTGCTGCCCCATTGGGAAACCTGGTCACCGACACCGTGACCCATCATCATCTTCATCATGCTGTCGGTCGCGATGCGACAAAGACTGCTTCCATTACTTGACTGCCACTCTCCATTTAGCTCTCTGCTGATGTCCATGTGTCGGTCTTAATGTCTCTCAGCTTCAGGTTTCTCTTGATAGTATCCTTGAACCGGAGATGAGGGCGCCCTCTCTTTCTCTAACCAGAAGACAGTTGAGAGTAGAGGATCTGCTTTGGTTGCCTCTCCGATGACATCCTCATGACCCGATTCCTCACTTAGTCACATTATCCAGATACTAAGCTATCCAGTCCTAGCCCTATCCTGGTAATGCTGAATGCCAGGGGGAGGCATGGTTGGGGGGTGTCAGTCAAGTACGACTTTTATTGTTTAATAAAATGTTTATATTTTTCTCGATTTTTTTCACTTTTTGTACATTAGTTGATAAAGTTTGGACAGTTTGTCTTCCTCATTCCACTGCTTGTTTCCCGATCCTAATAATGCTGAAGGCCAGGCTACCTAGTGATAGGTATACATTTTTACGCTATCGGTTTTACTCGACTAGGATTTGAATCTTAAGCGGCTGTCACACCTTGCCGGATTGAGCAACGGACAGAATTGTCAAGTCCGGAGGTGATAAGTATGAAAATGTGTCAAAATGTTGCGCTATCGGGTCAATGGCCGCTGGATGAACGGACATGAAACGGACATGAAACGGGACATGAAACAGACATGAATGGATAGCCAACGGACGAAGCAAACTGAAACCGGACAAGAAACGCAGACGTCAATCTGGCGGCATCCAGTCCTAGTTTTGTGCATGTTCAAAACTTGTACGGACACAAACCGGACTTTGTTCGGCTTCTGTCTGTTTCCCCCAATCCGGTGAGGTGGGACAGGGCCTTTATGACCTACCGAAACAGGAGGCGAGGCTCAACTCATTCAGCCATCCCATCTCATCTGGGTCTGTATTAAAATTAATGATCGCGTAGTACTTGGGCTGGGAGAGGGGGGAAGGGGGAGGGACTCTTTGTACTACCTTTAAAATGTTGAAAACGTTGGATGGCCCCTAACATTGAAACACTTTTTTTTTTTAAACCCACACAATTTCTTTATTAGTTTTATACTTCCTAGCAACGTCTCATGCCACACCATGGTGAGCATTGATTTGTGAAGATGCACCACCATGACTTCATAGTGCTATCCCGCTGGGAGACCGTGCTACTGGCACCGCGAACCGATATCCGACTCAGTCATATTATCTTGATTCTGAGTAAACCATCCCTTGCCCTCTCAATAAGTATCATAGGAATAATGCCCAAACACTGAATACTGAAATACAGATTTGTTTGTTTCGTTACAGAATCGCCATGACACATGTATAATACATACGTCATGGCGTTTTGTTTGTTTGTTGTTGTTTTACATCCTAGGAACATCTAGGGTCATATCAGGATGGATACCGACTTTTGACAGTGCGCACTCAGGGCGACTTTATAGTGGGTCATGGTGCTGCTGGCCTGGTGTCCCAGTGGGGGAGCATTATAAAGTCGCCATCACTGCGCATTGTCACAAGGCGGTACCCGTCCTGATGTGACCTTAGATGTTGCTAGGACGTAAAACAACAACAACCAAATGAAAGCCGAGGTAAGACTATTTTAACACAGCACCCTTCTTACCTTAAGGCTCTGTCACACATCACCGGATTGGGGAAACGGAAAGAGACCGAACAAAGTCCGTTGATATCCGGCAAAGCCTCGTTTGTGTCCATTACATATCCATTGCATATCCCTTGATATCCATTGATATCCGGCCTGATCCGTTACAAGTTTTGAGCATGCACAAAACTTGTAACGGATTGCACCGGACTGACCTATGCGTTTATTATCCGTTACCGTCCATTCCCCGTCCTTTCCCCGTCCGTTCCCCGTCCATTCCTAGTCCGTTCCCATCCGTTACATATCCATTACCTGTCCGTTACCCGTCCGTTACCCATCCATTACCCATCCATTACCCGTCCGTTCCCCTCCGTTACCCATCCGTTACCCATCTGTTACCCGTCTGTTACCTGTCTGTTACCCGTCCGTTACATAATCGATACATTTCAAGTCCGAATAACATCGGACTAGAGTATTCTTTGTCCGGTTCTGTCCATTGCTCAATCCGCCATAGTGTGACAGTCACTTTACATTTACTGAAGTGTCAGTTTCCAACATCAGATAGGATTTCTGTTTCAATTTACATGTCTGTGCCGAGCGGTACATTCATATTCCATGGACCTGTGAGTGCTCCAAATGTGCAACCTTAAAATGCCAGCCGAGGAAGACCGTCGCAACGCAGTTGTTGGGGTTTTACTTCCTGGGAACATCGAAGGTCATATCAGGATTGGGACCGACTTGTGACTGTGCACACTCATGGGTGACTTTATAGTGCTGCCCCATTTGGAAAATCAGGCCGCCAGCACCATGACCCTGATATCCCACTCAGTGCACCAGTATCTAAGTTAGATATGTAGAATCAAATTTAGATAACTGTCTTTGTTTTGAAAAATTGAATGTTTTCATTGGATTATACAGCTTTAATATGATAAAGATCCAAGACGGGTTGGTTGGCTCAGCATCCAACTAATAATATGGCTGAGTGGGATATCAGCCTTTGGTGCTGCTGGCAAGCAGCGCAGGTTAATATCCAAAAATGGCAGCACTATTATTCCAACACAAGTGCAGTGCCATTACAAAATTATACCTACCTGTTCAGATATGAACTTCAATGTTGCTAGGATATAAAACAAATCCTATCAGGAAGCAAATCTGGACTGACGCTCCCTTCATGGACAGGACCTTGACCTTGACCTTTTTTAAATTTAATTTGTATTGAGGCTGTATTTATACTGTCCATAACATATAAGCCTGGGTGCCCAGGCTTGTTTTCAATGCTGGCCAGTTGTAGTGTTGGTGTTATCTTACCACACAGTAGCTGCTAATAAGATATTTGATTGCCTGCATTTCAGTAGCAGATAGATAATTGGTTGGTATGGTTAGTAGCCTATGTTAGTTTCTTTTTATTTTCTTGGCATATACGTTTTTGATTTGTTCTACTCTTATTACTAGACTAGCCTACTCCTATTTACATACCATAGGCTTGTATGTAGCTGTGTGGTGTGTTATCTGGCTACTTTTGGCATGGTTACCTTCCATTGGGTGTCCCGCTGGTGGGCCGTGACATATCACATGCCCCTTTGCAGTGCAGCTTAGTGGGGGTTTCCTAGCCTTATTTTGCACAGATATTTTTTGTAAGTTTTTAGTTTAGGAATTTGTCATTCCTTTACCATTTGGGCATTCCACACCTTAGCAGCCATTCCCAGACCTTGATCTTGACACTGCCTTCCCTCAACTGAAGGTGACATAGTTTTGTCCCAGGCCACCATGAAGGTTATATATGACTCCTCCACTGAACCTTCTCCTGCACTCACCACCCTACTGATTGATCTCGTCGAGCCCCTAGTGGCGGTGTCACCAACTATTCCTGACCTAATTTCTCCGCAAATACCGAAAGGACAATCCGGGGGCGAAGTGCGCTGCATTGGGTTCTGACGAGATGAAAGATTCAGCCAGTACTTGCAGTAGGGGTGAATGATAACATAGTCTAATGGGGCTGTCAGATTACGATGCTTCTCGCCAACGCGTGTCGACGTATGTGATTTTTTGCCGCAACGTCAGGATATGTCAGGAAGCGTTAGGCACGCATTAGGCGCGCGTTGGTAATCGTTGATGGACGGCGAGGGTCGGCGAGGGTCGGCAGCATGCATCAGGGAATCGGCAAAGTTTTGTGCTTGCGCAAAACTTTGGACGTGTGACAATGGTGACGTTAGAGGCCCGTCGAGATACGTTAGATGTGGTGGAATAACGTTATGCGAACGATAGGCACACACCGTGCACGTGTGAGGGTCGTTCCAACACGTTGCACCAAACTGTTGCTTTGTTTGTTTGTTGTTGTTTTACATCCTAGCTACATCTAAGGTCATATCAGGATGGCACACCAAAACACGCTAACACTACGTTGCGCTGACGCTGAAAAGTTTGACGTATCTTGACGATTAAAAGTGATTTTGCGCGTTGGTGGCACGCCGGCGAGACCGTTGTAATGTGACAGGGCCATAGATACAGGCGAAACTTGCTTTAGTATGGAACAGGAAGTGGAATTCCTGGTTCCAGTATCCGATGGCTACTTATATCGTCACACAGTTGGTGAAATTGGAGAGAATGCAAAAAGACAAAATGGCGACTACAGAATATGGTTGATGTGACTTTTAAAGTCTATTAAATTATATGTTTTATTATATTTTTCAAATCAAACGTAGTGGGTAAATATTAAGGTATATCAGTATAATATATTATTGTTCTTAAATTAAGAATGTATGTGCTCATTTCAATTACCCAACATGATTTGCTCGGGGCGACATGATTGAGACATATAAGCACCTGACAGGTAAGTACTCTATGGACGCTGATTACCTAAAAATGGATGACACCAACACCAGAGGTCATAGATGCAAATTGAAGAAAGGGAGAACGAACAAGAGTGTCAGACACCAGTTTTACAGTTATCGTATTGTCAATGCCTGGAATGGTCTGCCTCCAGAGGGTGTGGATGCGCCATCCCTGAATGCTTTCAAAGCAAGGCTGGATAAGCATTGGAGGCAGTATAAGTATTGCAAACACCCAGTATTTGACGCTTATGACCCCGTTAAGTCACAGTTGGACAGGCCTCGACCTGATACAGGCTTATAGCCTAACCATAATCAGTAGCGGATGAGTATGAGTGAGTATATATTTCTCGCCAGCTTTTATATCGGGTTGTTCTTCACCCCTACGTAGGCTACTGCAGTGCGGGGTGAATCTTTTATCTAGGTTCTAACCCGCAACTATTTATCAAACCCAATGTTGCTAGGACGTAACACAACAAACAAACAAAGCAGTCAGTGGGCTGCCAGGTACCAGCTAACTGGGTCACCTGACTGGTACCTAGCTGCATTGGTGCTCTACAGCCAATGGGCGGCCGGGTAGAAGCTAGGGTCACCTGACTGTTACCCGGATTTAAACCTATAAATAAGGGTGAAAGTCACATGCTCTCTCTCTTTCACTACAGCCATCAGCCAGACCAGACTATGTTCATGTGCCTGTAGCAACTATCAAAGACCCTATAATACTGTAGTGGTCTGCACTGACCTCTCAGGCAAGTAACCACATAGACAGGTAGGCGTGGGGAGTGTGTTAATATCAGGGAGCCTAGGTGGTGTAATGGTTAGCACACTGGCCCGGAATGCAAAGAGATGTGGGTTCGAGTCCCGCTCTAGGCCATATTTCCCATTTTCATCACCCCCACGACACTGGTGCCGTGATCAGGATCCTGTACAAGCTTTGCGCTGTATGGTTGTTGAACCTACCCTGTGTATGTATGTGTTAGTGCATTGCCTGTATGTATGTAATTGTAAGCATTACAAGACTTACAATTCCAGGGGGACGAGTGTAGTGGTCTGCACTGACCTCTCAGGCAAGTAACCACATAGACAGGTAGGCGTGGGGAGTGTGTTGATATCAGGGAGCCTAGGTGGGGTAATGGTTAGCACACTGGCCCGGACTGCAAAGAGATGTGGGTTCGAGTCCCGCTCTAGCCTAAGACGGCTCACTCCCTATCTCTCCCTTGGTAATGTAAATTTCGCAGTGCCACCTTGTGGTGGGTTTGATCAGCCCGGCTGCTGGTTGGTGTTTCACATCTAAACACATACAATTATATTATACATGAGATAGGTAAGTATGAATACACATCAATATGAAATTACTATGAATAAATACACATCATCACCACCATCATCAGCATCGCCATCATCACACATCTTTCATATTCATATATACATTTATACATATAATATAGCACCTGTTTAACCAAGAGAACAGCCAGCGCACCAAGTGGTGGGTTTGATCATTTTGATTACACAGTACAGGCTGAGTGAGCCGTCTTAGTATTATAGGGTCTTTGCAACTATGTTGAGATTAAAGAAACCATGTGAGTACAATGTTGTCTTCTTGTGGATGTTTCAGACACTGAGCCTACCAGGATAGGAGAAGTAGATAAAGGATATATAAAAAGAAACACAAACATTTCAAACTGTTCAGCACATTGTGTATACAGTATGTTTCATCATGCAGTCAGTCGCAATGCGACAAAGACTGCTTTCATTACTTAACCGCCGCTTTGTGCGGTTGTACATTTCATAAAAGCTGCTTGCAAAGTGTTGAAGTGCTGCTGGCTTTTGCAAGTTACTAGCGGCACTCTCTCAGGGAGCAAATATAGGTCTCACACAGGCAAGAACATGTCAAGACAGGCGCAAACTATTTGTCCCTGCAGTGGCTGGTTGGGAGATGTTGGGAGTTCCATTCAACACCGCCCTTAATGCTGCCACGATAACATGGTTTTCTGTTAGGGTTTGCTCCCTTAGATTTGATTCTATCAAGAACCAGAACTTGTACTACAAGGCAGTGGTTTACAACTTTGCAATGCAGGGTCGTCAAACTCCCTGAGGTATTTTAGCACTTAAGGTATCCGAGGTACTGCATTACCCGCATACAGTATGTTTACGCTATACATATTGCGGACATATGTTCTGCATACGTTCTGCATACATTCAGTACATTGTGCATAGGGTATGTATACGTCCAACTTAGCCCTCTCGCATCAAAAAGTTCGCCGAATCTCGACGTATTGGGACCATTTTAGCCATTGGGCATACGCTGATGCAATACGTCGTAGTGTGACAGGGCCATTAATGCCGGGACGAGCTGCATCCAGTGGCTGATACAAAATTTATAAAAAAAATTAATGAGCGACAACTTTCGACAACAAAAAGAGAACTTGCCAATGACCGCCTCCGTTTAGACTTAATGACCGTAGTGAGGTCACGTGACCAGGCATGCAACGCCACCTGGTAAAACAGTTCGACCTAATTGGCGTTGTAAGCCGGGAGTCAGTTTCTGCATGTTTGTGGTGAAATTCGTTTTTATACCGGTCAACATTTTTCTATCACATTCACAACCGGAAATTTGGGGACCGGTAGACCGCACACTTCCCTTACGGAAGGTCACGAGTTCCAATCCCAGCCGAGTCGAAGCAATGACTTATCAAATTTATACTTGTCGCGACCTAGCCTGGCGCTTTGACATTAATAGGATAGGATAAGGACTGGTTACCAAAGTGTAAGGCTAATGTGACTGAGTGGGATATCGGGTCATGGTGTCAGTGGCCAGGTCTCCGAATCGGACAGCACTATAAATTCGCCATGATTGCGCACTGTCACTCACACTTGCTGTCCGGACACCACTTCGTCCACACCTCTTCTATCACCTCTCCGCCGCGCCATGCTCCTCCTTGATTTTGCCTGAAAAGAGTTCCAGGAGGGGAGCCGGCCAGCATTTCACTTTCTACCTCTTACTCCGTCCGTGTCATCAGCTCGCCGACTGGTCACCACTAGGGAAAGAGACACGGCCCTTTGTCTCAACTTTCCTCATTTCTCTTTCCTCTATACTACCCTTTTCTTTTTGTTTCTCCCCGGCTTAGTCCTCCCCCTGATCAAGAGAGTTCTTTGCTTGGGTGGGGCCCATTTCCTTTTACGCTGTCTCGCTTTGTTCTTTCTGCAGATCCCGCCTTTTCCCATCCATTCCTTCTGAAACCATCAGCTACTGGACACGAGTGCACTGCTACCGCCGGACCAGAGTGATTTATTGGGGGCTTTCTATATTGCTGCAGTTCTGCAGCCAGTAACTGTTGTAATGTTACAAACCCCCCAAGAGCTGAGCACTGTCACAAATCGGTACACATCCTAATATGACCTTCGATGTTGCTAGGATGTAAAGCAACAATCAATAGTTCCGTCCTCTAGTCGAGGGTTGGATGCAATGGTTCTCCACTTGTCCCGATGGTGTGCTATTCTGATAGACTGTGAATAATTCAAGCCTGTCCACTGTGAAATATTTGTAAACCATGATGTTCTTGGTCTCCCTCTCCCTCTGCTGCCATTCACCTTCCCTTCCAACAATGTACGGTATATTGAACTCTGAACCAACAACAAACAATGAACAAAAATTAGGGAATTTTCACCATTATGACTTTTGTTATTGTCATTGGTGAGGTGAGGGGAGGTCAATTTATAGGTTTATTAATATAATCATTTGATTTTTCACTGCAGGGGTCACAGGATGGCGAGTTGCACTAACCTCTGCACTTGAAATGTCGACATACACAGGTAGGTGTGGGCAGGGTGATTCCATCAGGGAGCCTAGATAGAGTATTGGTTAAGACACTTGCCCCAGGATGGCAGAAGCGTGACCTTATAGTCCCATTGTAGGCATCATGTCCATATTTATTTCAAACATCCCCCTGGTATGTATATGTTGTATAAGCCATTATATGAGTATAATAATGGTGGAAGCTTCCATCTGCTCCTCAGCCGTAACTCCTCACTCAGTCATTGACTGGAGGAGCCTTGATCGAGTCATCTTCTGTTCAAACCTAGTCAACCTCACATCCGTTGGGGGACGCCACCTGTCTGTGCATGCATCAACTGCCTCCCCATCTACATTCATTGTACCATCGAAAACAAATATATACCATATGTATCCCAATAGACATGCACTGCGTGAGCGCAGACACATGGATGTGCGTCTATTCAAATTTAAAGAATTTCATGGATTTGTGTTTGTTGTGCCTCTGAAATAAAGTGGGATTGTCTTATTTGATTTGCCTTCAGTCTGAATATGATCTGAATATGATCTGAATATGATCGTAAATTCTTCTTTGTTGTTGTTATGTGTCTGTAATAAAGTGGGATCGTTTTATTGTATGTGCATTCAGTCTGAATATGATCTTAAATTTGTGGGTGCTTTCAATTTTGAAATGGGTTGTGTGCTTCTAAGTTCTATTGGGTAGTGTGGTTATATTGGCACACATACGGACTGTGCATATATATGTACATATATATATATATATATATATATATATATAAGACTCCCCTACAAAATGAAAAGGAGTCCAGCAGATTGGGTTGGGTCGTTTATTTGACTCCGGGCTGAGCGATAAATGCCCTACCTAATTCAAAGCAAAAAACTGGAGGCAAGTGACGATTCAAATCACTCGAGCAGTGTCGAAAGCCGCGGGGCCCGCAGCAAGGGCAGCGGACGACGGCGATTGGACAATATCAACTCGATTCGAATCGAATAATAATAATAATAAATAATTCTCCGAGCGTTTATATGTATTTAATAGATTATATATAATATATATATATATATAGTGTGTATATCCCCAATAGCCGATGCTCCCTTTTTGTGCTGGGGGCCGTTAGACAAACACACAAATATAGAATGTGTTGTGTGTTGTAAGTATCCTCCTAATATATATATATATATGTGTATATAGCGTATATAAATGTTATGTGCTCTATAATCTATTATGGGAATATAAACAAGGACACTACCACTTATCAGTTCTCTTCTATATATTAGTTATTACCTACTATCCTACTGTCACATGAGTTAGTTCCTGCTTCTGCCACTATGGCGCCCCCTGTGAGTGGCTCCTGGCCACCCTGATACCAGCTGTGTCAGGTCACTACCACCTCCAGACCTGCTCGGATGGTCAGATTTGTAATTTTAGGTGGGCAATTAACATATTCCCGCCAGAGAATATATACTCTTCTCAACCACTCCAGTCTCTTGTTATTCTGTTCACCAGGGGCCAACTATTTATTAAATATAAATGACGGGGAATAACTTTGGTGTTCGAACCCCGTTTTCTGGTGCATGGTATTCTAGAGTGTGTTTAAGGAATTTGCTAGTATATTGTATTAAACCAATTGGGTTCCCCCGAATATTCACTGCGGGGACTCGCCGGTGGCGCCACCACCTGGTCTTCTTGGTATCAGGAATCACTTCTCCAACCTTCTCGCTATTTTTATTAATATTTATATATTAGAGATGAGAGGTCACGGCCATTTCGCGGATTTCGCGGATTTTTCCTGTAGGCCTCTACTGCAATGCCGCAGCACTATCAGCGTATACTGATACGTTGTTAAACACCGCAGCACTATCAGGGTATGCTAATAAGTGGTGCAGATGTCACAGAACTATCAGTGTGTCGTGGGGGTGATGAAAATGGGAAATATTGCGCCTAGAGTGGGTCTCGAACCCACATCTCTTTGCATTCCGGGCCAGTGTGCTAACCATTACACCACCTAGGCTCCCTGATATCAACACACTACCCACGCCTACCTGTCTATGTGGTTACTTGCCTGAGAGGTCAGTGCAGATCACTACAAGCGTATACTACTAATATGTCTTTCAAATGCCGCAGCACAGTCAGGGTATACGAATACATGCTTCAAATGCCCCAGCACTATCAGCATATATATATCAATATTCATGAAACCTGACTTCCAGGAATTTTATGCGATTCCCTGACAAAGCTAAAGCCTATCGGAGAATTTCCGCATTTCGACTTTTGGTTCTTGCCAGAGACCACTTTCATCCCTGGTATATATGTACGATATAATTTATTATGTGGATATAAATAATGGCAGCCCCTTAATCTTTCTCTCTAACCACCTTAACTTCCATGTTATTCACTGCGGAGCGGGCATTCTCTCCTCCCAGCCTCCTATACTCCAACTGTCACTCTGCTCATATGTATATTATATATATATATATATATATATATATATATATATATAATATAAAAAACAACAAAACAAAAAACCACCAAAACAACCCCACCACACCCCCACCCCCACACCTGGACGCTACACTGTCACTTGCGCCCGATATATATATATCAGGCATGTGATTTCTCCTGTTTTAACCGGAATTCGGTTTTTTTCTCGCCGCCGAAACTGGCATTTTTTGCAGTTGTTAAATTCTGGTTATTTTCTGACTGGCAAAACACCTCTGAAATACACTATTTGCATCCCTCTCGCGACTCAGTGGGATGCTGTGTGTCCCCACGATAACCTACAAAAAAGTCAGTTTTTTGTTCTGCACCCAATCACATGCCTGATATATATATATATATATACATATTTATGTATATATATATATATGTGTGTGTATAATACGGGCGTATTTAACCCACCGTCTTCCAGTACACAACACACTCAAGATGTTTAGCTCCAGATAAAACCGGCGCAACTTATGAATTGTTCCCGAACAACAAGAAAAACTCTTTGCGGTTTGTTTATTTGTTGTTGTTTTATGTCCCAGCAACATCTAAGGTCATATCAGGATGGGTACCGACTTGTGACAGTACACACTCATGGTGATTTTATAGTGCTGCCCCACTGAGAAATCAGGCCGCCGGCACAATGACCCGATTTCCCACTCAGTCACATTATCCTGACACCAAGCTAACCAGTCCTTGCCTTATCCTAAGAATGCCGAGCACCAGGTTAGGAAGCGACAAGTATCAATTTTTAAGTCATTGGTTTGACTCGACCGGGAACCAAACTCATGGACTCCCGATCTTCCCCACACGAGGCCTCTGCTCTCAAACTCTTTGCGGTGTACTTTATACCCTTGTCACACTACTACGTAAGAGTCAACCTAAGCCTGGCGTAGGTCACTTTTGGTCATTACGTTGAGGTACCTTGGGTTACGTTATGATGATGTCAGAATGTCGTTAGACCAATGTCGAGATACGTCACGTTACATCGTGTTACATCGACGCGCGTGAAGGTTTTGAACATGTTCAAAACTTTCGACGTAATTCCAACGTAAGGGTTTACGTACGCCGTACATTTGCCGTACGTTCTGTACGCGTTCGGTGAACGTCCATGATGTTAGACGGATGTTATTAAAATGCTGGGCGCTACGTTGCACTATGTTGCACTACATTGCACTACGTTGACCCACATTAAAGCCGGTGGAAACATCCATGTGGCGTAATGGGAACATCAGGAGAACATATGCTGAACATACGTCCAACGTACGTTCAGCATTTCGCCAACGTTTCATGATGTAAGTAACGTAAGGTAATGTAAAGCAACATAGTTCTGGCAATTGAATAACGTTAATAATGTACCGTCAGCATAATTACGTTGTCCTCTCTCGTTGAATGACGCTATCACTATGCTTTACCGACGTTACGCTCTCGTCAACTACGCTGCATCCACGTTCAACTTGTGCTGAGATTTGCATACTACGCCGAGAAGTTCGACGTTTTTCACGTTTTCCCTACCCTGACGTCGTTACGTCTTAGTGTGACAGGGCCTTTACGTCAGCTATAGGCGGGAGAGAGGGGGATGGGAAGGGGTGGTGAGGGGCGGGGGGGGGGGGGGGGGGGGGGGGCGCAACGATAGCAGGAGGGAGAGGGAATGGATCGGGCGGGCGACACGGCGGCAGAGAGAAGGAATCTTATCTATTTCTTACCCGGCTTTGTCATACCGGAAGCCAGTGGTGGGGGATATCCATAATGCAAAGACACTGACACGTTATAGCCGTGGCCCGATTCACCACCGGAAGTAGGCACACTTCCGGTGAAATTTCACCAGAAGTAGGCAAACTTCCGTGAAATTTCATCTCGCGAGATGTTGTCGTCATCACATATGGTGGTTTGTTTGGGTTTTATATCCTAGCAACGGGTAAGGCCATATCGGCACTGGGTACCGATTGGTGACAATGCATGCTCATTGGTTTGACCTTACCAGGATTTGAATTACCGATCTTCCGCAAGGGAAGCCTTCACTCTACCGATTTGGCCAGTGCGTCCGGTCCAGTTAGTAGCCTAATGTAGAATAACGTAGCGTAGCGTGTCGTAGCGTAGCGTAGCGTAGCGCGTCGTAGCGGAAGTTAGCAGAAGGCAGCGTCGTGAATCTGAGTACCTTGCTGTTTGTCCTTAAAGCTGCATAGTCCGATGGTTTTGAGTTTCTGTCATTTTCAGAGATAAATATATTAGGTTGATCGTTATAATCTACCTAACTCTAGTTTGAAGTAACTTTTATTTGAAAACGCCAGCTTTTCAGATATTTGAAGTGCAAAAGTGAAATGATAATTTTGGCAAGCACGCCCAAACTCGAACACCATAGACTTCTGCAGTCGCAGGTTCTATTATATTGCCTCAGTGTTCCCTCCTATGTACCAACGCATACTCAATAAGTGCAACAGTATCTAATATTCTAAGTTATGTCCCTGTCACATTATGACGCATCTCACAAGCGCGCGGCAAACGCATAAAATCACTTTTTTACGTCGAGAAGGGTCAAACTTTTCAGCATGGGGGGCAAAGTTGGACGTTTACATACCGTATACATAGCGTATGGCTAATGTATGACCAACATATGGCTAATGTACCTCTCGGTGAAAAATGCTCGAATTATGCTCATGGTACGTTCACAGAACACCGGTGAACGTTCTATGCATTATTCGATTGCCAGAACTACGCCTCATACGTTACATACATCAAGACACGCTGGAGCAATGCCAAATGTATGTTAGATGTATGTTAAGCGTACGTTATCCATACATTGTCAGTCCACAGACTGTATGTTCCCTCTGCCTTTAACGTAGGTCAATGTAGTGCAACATAGTGAACAATGTTTGTCTAACGTCCGTCTACTGTACATCGACATATGCCCAACGCATACATAAGATACAGCGGATGAAACATCCACTCGTTGTCGAACGTTGTCATACGTCAAAAGTTTTATGCATGCCGACCCCTTGACATGCGATGCCGTATCGCAATGAACGTCGACGTACATTGACGTATACCAACTAGCGCCTAACGCATGCATAACGCATAATGACGTATCCCGACGTAGTGGCCAAAAATCACATACGTCGGCGTACGTTGGCGCGATACGTCATAATGTGATAGCCCCTTTAGATAGGTGGAATAAAATATAGATACTTGTTTTGGGTTTGAAAAATGTGATTTTTTAATCGGACTATGCCGCTTTAACATGGGCGCAGGCTGTTGTTTTTGCACACGGCTTCGCCTCAGACGTGGTTCTATTTGCCGCCGTTAGGGGGCCAACCACCACACACCCACCCACCCACACACACGCGCTACATTGGCTTCCAGTCTGAATGTCTTCGGACTCAGTGCCATCAGAAAGAAAGAAGGAAACAAAGAAAGAAAGAAATAAGGGACAAAAAGAAGAAAAAAAGAAAGAAATAAGCAACGGCTACTTACATTGAGCTGTTACACTCGGTTTTTACTTTTTATTTATCAGGTTTGTGTTGTTGCTGTTGCTGCTGCTGTTGCTGTTGCTTCCCCTGGACAATTGCCTCTTTTCACTTAAAGTTGCATGGTCCGAATCTTTTGAGTTTCTGTCATTTTCTGAGATACATATATTATGTTTGATTGTTATAATCTACCTAACTTTAGCTTGTAGTACACTTTTCCTGTAAGTGGCTAACTTTTGAGATATTTGAAGCGCAAGCATGCTAATATAATTTCAGCAAGCACGCCAAAACTCTGACACCATAAGGCTTCTGCAGTAACAGGTTCTATTAAATTGGCTCCGTATTCCGTTCTATGTGGCGACAAATGTTTGCTAAGCGCGCCAGTATCTAAGTTAGACATGTAGAATAAAATCTGGTTAATTCCTTTGGTTTTGAAAATGTGATGCTTTCATTGGACTATGCAGCTTTAAGCAAACGAAGGATGGAGACAGACATCCCCTGGTGAATCAACACAGTTTATTTATGTATAGGCCTACATACTGATATGTATATATAGGCCTATCTATGGACCTATATGTATGGCGGCCGAATCTGGAACTACATGCGGCATGCAGTCATCATAATCATGCTGTCGGTCGCGATATGACAAAGACTGCTTTCATTACTTGACTGCCGCTCTTGTGAGGTTGTACATTTCATGAAAGCAGCCTGCAAAAGTGTTGAAGTGCTGCTGACTTTTGCAAGTTACCAGCAGCGCTCTCTCAGGGAGCAAATAGAGGTTTCAGACCTGCAAGAACATGTCAAGACAGGCGCAAAACTATTTGTCCCTGGAGTGGCTGGTCGGGAGATGTTGGGAGTTCCATACATCAACTGCCCCTTAATGCTGCCACAGTGACATGGTTTTCTGTTTAGGGTTTGCTCCCTTAGCCTTCAGTTCTGTCAAAAACCTGTACCACAAGGCAGCAGTTTACAACTCTGCAGGGCAGTGGCGTTAAACTCCCTGAGGTATTGCAATACCTGCATACTCCGCGGTATGCAGTAGAGCCTAGATAAATGGTATATAATAATAGAGTGAAGTGAAGAGAGTTAGCCTCCTTGTTTAAATTCCCATAACAGTTTATAGAACACATACACATATGCATATATATATATGCTGTATAAGAATTATATGAGTATAATAACCCGGAATATCCCTCCTTTCCCTCATCACTGACTCAGCACCATGGACTGATGGAGTCTGTCCTAGTCATCTACTGCTCCAGACTCCCCAACCCCAGCTGTGATTGTGGCGCCACCACCCCTGCAAACTGTAACCGCCACTCACTGTACCGCTGAACATTTCTATAGTAGGTCAGGTTCCAGCAACCAACGACTAAGGAGGGAGTAGGGGCTGAAGAGCAAGTGGAAAGCTAGTCCACTAACGGCCCTGTAAAACATGCTAGGCACAGATGTGAGGCGCCCACAAGGCTTACACTACACAACCCCCACGTGGTGTTCTCTGTGGCAGAGCGGTTAGAGTGTCTGACTTTTTCTAGGTCGGACTCCTAACCTGAAGGTCGGTGGTCTGATTCCCAGTGCCCCTCCACTGCTGTGTATGACTTACAGCATCATCAAAGGCCGGTTGCTCTCATACCATTTCTATGTGGTGTGGGAGGTTAAAATCCCTTGGGTCAGTAAAAGTGTAGGCTTGGGCTTTCCATCGACAACCTGTCTAATGGTGAAAACAAGTCTATTCAGACTTACCCATAATAGGCAGTATAAATCTCCAATAACCCCCTCCCCCCAAAACAGTCTGCCAAACAAGCCAGGGTAGAATCACTTGATTTAAATACACTTTGGACTATTTTCTTCTTTGCATTTGGTCACCAAAGTCTGGAAGTTCAAAGTGGATTTCTATTTGGTGGAAACAATTGGGATACAGTAAAACCTCTCTAAATGTACCGACCATGGGACCGATTTTAAATGGTCCATTTAGGGAGGTGGTCGTTTTAAGGAGTTTGTTTTAATTGTTACAATGGTACAAATAAAGCGATCGATATAGGGGAGTGGTCGATCTGTAGAGGTGGTTGGTTAGAGAGGTTTTACTGTATATTGCTTAGTATAGCTAAAGATAGTCGATCCTCACAGGTGTAACCAATAAACTAATGACAAATGGCAAATTCCAAATGATGCGTGTCCAATCTGTAGGTACTCTCCACACCCCATCCATCTCTGTAAACCCACGAGAGGAGGGGGGTACGGGGGGGGGGGCTGAGCAGATAGCTGCTGAGGGACTGCCGGCCGTCTCACAAGGAGGTGACCTCATTAGTAAGGATATTTAAAGGTCATGGTCAAGGTCAGTAGCTTCTTCTTTGTTTGTTTATTTCCTCCTCTTTCTTTCTTTTTTCTCTTTTATTTCCGTTTGGTTTTTGCTTCCTTTTCCACTTTCGTATTCGCTGTTGTTTCCGCTTTCACTTTTGCTGTCGCTTTTTCTGTCAGCTATTCTGTTGCTTTTGCTGTTGCTTTTTCTGTTGGCTATTCTGTCGCTTTTTCTGTCGGCTATTCTGTTGCTTTTCCTATTGCTTTTGAGGTCACTTTTGCTGTCACTTTTGCTATCGCTTTTGCTATTTGTTTTGCTGTCACTTTTGCTGCCTCTTTTGCTGTCACCCTTTCTGTCCTTTTTGTTGTCGCTTTTGATGTCATTTCCCCTTTGACTTTTGGTCTCGCATTTGCCGTCGCTTTTGTTGTAGCTTTTTCTGTCGATTTTGGTGTCACTTTTGCTGCTGCTTTTGGTGTCATCTTTGCTGTCGTGTTTTGATGTCACGATTGAGGTCACTTTTTCTGTCAATTTTGAGATATATATATATTGAAGTGAGAGCTGGGAGACCGTTGGGGTCGGTTCCCAGGAAGGGGTAAGCAGAGAGTGCCTGGTTACAGGGGGGCCCGCTGAGAAAAAGGGGTGGTGGGAAGCAAGAGGTGCCCGGACAGGAGCACCGAAAAACATTAAGCCCCAGTCACACCTCACCGGATTGGGGGAAACAGACAGAAACCGAACAAAGTCCGTTTTGTGTCAGTACAAGTTTTGAACATGCACAAAACTAAGAACGGATGCCGCCGGACTGACGTCTATGGTTCTTGTCCGGTTTGAGTTTGTTTCGTCCGTTGGCTATCCCTTCATGTCCATTCGTCTGCCGGCCTTCGCAACACTTTGACACATTTTAATACATTTTGATACTTATCACCACCTGACTAGACAATTTTGTCCATTGCTCAATCCGGTGAGGTGTGACTGGGCCTTTAGGGACTCTTCTTTATTTATATTCACATAATACATTATATAGCACATATAGATATATATATACATATCTATATATATATATCTACTATATACGCGTGTATATATAGGCGGAAATGTTTGTTTGTTATTTTATGCCCTAGCAACATCTAAGGTCATATCAGGACGGGAAACTTGGTGATGGAAGTTGGTCTATTTTCTATTTTCAAAGAAGCGGCAGGCTGTGTGCACTCTCAGACAACACTCTCCAACAACACTGGCTCACTCACTCTGCTTCCGGTCTCATCGCGGGGCGACTGGGGGGGGGGGGCGGGGCTAGGCTAGCACTAGTGTTTGCCAGTGTCCCCTTTGTACCCTTTGAAAGCTGCATTGTCCCATTGTGTCGCCGTTAACACACCCAACAACTATCAGCAGCTCGTACACTTCAACAGCTGAGAGCCTGCACATCATTCCACCCCACACCCTCTCACCCCCCAACCCCCGCCCCCCGCCCCTTCACACCGCCTCACTCTTTGACTAGTTGGGTACCCCCTTAACTGGCCAGGCCCTAACTGACCAGCCCTCTAACTTATCAGCCCTCTAACTTGTCAGCCCTCTAACTTGTCTGTCCTCTAACTTGTCATCCCTCTAACTTGTCAGCCCTCTAAAACTTGTCAGCCCTACCTGGCCATCCCCTATCTTGTCAGCCCTTAATTGGTCAACCCCTAATTGTTCAGCCCCTAATTGTTCAGCCTCTAACTAGTCAGCCCATAACTTATTAGCCCCTAACTGTCCAGCCCCTAACTGGTGAGCTCCTATCTTGGTAGCCCTTAACTGATCATGCCTTAACTGGTCAGCGCTTAAATACTCAGCCCTTACCTGCTCAGCCCCTAACTGCCAAGCCCTTACCAAGCCCTTACCTGACCATACCCCTAACTGCTCAGACCCTAACTGATCAAAACCCAAATGCTCAGCCCCTAACTGCCCAGCCCTTACCAAGTTAGCCTATAACTGCTCAACCTTTAAATAATCAACTCCTATCTGGTCAGCCCCTACCTGGTCAGCCCCTAACTACTACGCCCCAAACTACTCAGCGCCTAACTACTCAGCGCCTAACTGCTCATCCCCTAACTGCTCATCCTCTAACTGCTCATCCCCTAACTGCTCAGCCCCTAACTGCTCAGCCGCTAACTGCTCAGCCCCTAACTGCTCAGCCGCTAACTACGAAGCCCCTAACTGCTGAGCCCCTAACTGCCCCCCATCTAACTGCTCAGCCCCTAACTACTAAGCCCCTAACTGCTCAGCCCCTAACTGACCCCCATCTAACTGCTCAGCCCCATCCAGGTCATCCCTACAAAAGCTCCTAAAGGGGCGGTGAGCTGCTCATGTAATGTTAACGGAACACTGGCTCCATCACCACGTTAGTACAGACTACTTAAGGCCTGTTTATTGGTGCTCAGGGGTCCAAGCCCTTCAGCCTTCTGACAGTCTCCAGCGCCCTCTCATCGCGCCATGACCCACCGCCAATGTCCAGCGCCAAAATAGGCAATTTCCACCAGAAGGCCAAATAGAAAAAGAAATTGGTGATCGTCCCCGCCCATGCCTGAAAGATTGCCCGCCCCTGATTTAACTTTTGTTTTGTTAATTGTTCAAAATGCGGCAGGCTAGCAGCAATTTAACTTTCATATCAATTTTTAAGTCATTGGTTTGACTCTGCCAGGGTTTGAAACCAGGACTTTGAATCCCAAAACCTACCAGAATGGGAGGCGGACGCTCAACTGATTCGGCCGTCGTGTCTGATTAAGTATTACGTCTACGTCAATCAATCAATCAATCAATAGTTCCATCCTCTAGTCGAGGGTTGGATGCAATGGTTCTCCACTTGTCCCGATGTTGTGCTGTTTTGATAGACTGTGAATAATTCAAGCCTGTCCACTGTGAAATATTTGTAAACCATGATGTTCTTGGTCTCCCTCTCCCTCTGCTGCCATTCACCTACGTCATATGCCAGAAAATACAATTTTTGTTTTGATCAGTATCAGGTTAATGTGACTGAATGGGATATCGAGTCATGGTACCGGTGGTTTGGTCTCCCAGTGAGGCAGCACTATAAAGTCGACATATGTGCGCACTGCCACAAGTCGCTACCCGTACTAATATGACCATAGATGTTGCTAGTACATAAATCCCCAACACACAAGAAACCTCTCACTGACCCAATCAACTATGCTTGGCCCTAGTAATAATGCACAGGGCTAGGTGGGGTAGCCTTATGTGGCAATCCCCGTCCTGGTGTTTACCTTAGATGTTGCTAGGGCGTAAAACAACAACGAACAAACAAACGGAAGTGGCAATTGGAGAAATTCTTTAGTTTAACTCGACGTGCGAATTCAGGACACTTCCGTTTTCCGTGCAATATAGGCTTGTAAATGAGACATGATGTCTGCACAGGTCACGTGATGTCCTAATCACGTGACCACCTGCCGGTGAGAAAAGCATCAGCGCAGGTGGCGTCCTGCCGTGAGAATTCAATAACATAGGTAGTGTCCTCACGAACGCCCAATTCAACTTCTACGCTTTCAAATCCAGGTCAATTTTTAAAGGGACTGCAACATGACCAAAAAAAACTTGGCTTATTCACAATTTGTATGATCAAATATGACTGATGTATGATATGGCCTAGTCGACAGTAGTGCAAATCCAGACATCACTTAAAGTGGCTGTCATACATCACCGGATTGGAGGAAACCGAAAGAAAGCGTTGATAGTCCGGTTTGTCTCCATACAAGTTCTGAACAGGCACAAAACTTGGAATGGATGCCGCCGGATTGACGTCTACTGTTCTTGTCCGGTTTGAGTTTGTTTCGTCCGTTGGCTATCCATTCATGTCCGTTTCATGTCCTTTTTATGTCCATTTCATGTCCGTTCATCCAGCGGCCTTTGACCCAATATTGCAACATTTTTATACATTTAAATACATTTTACCCAATCTCTCACCAACAGGAAAAGGAAGGGTGACAGTAGACATCCCTGCCTCAATCCTGTTTGCACTTGGAAGGCCTCGGTAAGCTGCTGGCCATGAACCACTCTGCAGGTCATTCCCTCATATGAGTTCCTGATTATGTTATTGATCTTTGCCGGTACCCCATAGTGTCTCAACTGTCTCCAGATGGTTTGCCTATCCACACTGTCAAATGCCTTCTCATAGTCAATAAAATTGACATAGAGAGGTGAGATCCACTCCAAGGGCTGTTCCAGGATGATCTGCAGGGTTGTTATCTGGTCAGTGCAGGATCTGCTCTTCCTGAAGCCAGCTTGTTGATCTCGGAGATGTGGATCGACCGCATCTTTCATTGTGTTTAGGAGGACTCTATTGAAGACCTTGCTTGGGGTTGACAGCAGTGTTATCCCCCTGTAGTTAGAGCAGGAACTGAGGTCACCCTTCTTTGGGAGCTTGATAAGGTAACCCTCCTTCCACTCTGATGGAATGTATTCCTCCTCCCAGATATTTTGGAATAGGGGATAGAACATTTCCACAGTGGTCACTTCATCCGCTTTCAAAGCTTCTGCAGGAATGGTGTCTGGCCCGGCTGACTTGCCGTTTCTCAGTTGCTTGATGGCCCTATACATCTCTTCCTTCGATGGAATGGCACAGACGATAGGGAGATCAATGTTGGCTGGTTGGATATCGACTGGGTTTGATGGAGAAGGTCTGTTCAAAAGATCCTCGAAATGTTCTGCCCATCTACGCTTTTGCTGTTCTATCCCTGGAATCGTTTTCCCTTCTCTGTCCCTCATTAGCCTCTCTGGTTGGCTGAATTTACCTGAGAGCTTTTTGATGTTGGCATACAGCTCCCTCATGTTACCCTTTTGAGCAGGTAATGAAGACATCAACTGCCCAGAAGAGGAATGGCATCCAATGGACACCTTGGATGCAATTGAATGACCTCGACTTTGCTGATGACCTGGCACTTCTTTACCACACCCAGCAACAAATGCAGGAGAAGACCACTATCATCACAATTCACTCAGCATGCCTTGGCCTCACTATACACAAAGGGAAGAGCAAAATGCTCAAAATTAACAATAACAACACAGCCCCCATCAAACTAGAGGGAGAAGCACTAGAGGAAGTGGAAAGCTTCACCTATCTTGGAAGTGTGGTCAACAGGCTGGGAGGGACAGATGCTGATGTGAGGGTTCGGATTGGAAAGGCAAGGGCAGCTTTCCATCAGCTGAAGAATGTCTGGGGATCTTCAGAGCTGCCTAGGAACACCAAGATCAGGATATTTTGCTCCATGATAAAGCCTGTTCTTGTGTATGGTGCAGAGACTTGGAGAACATCGGTCACCACCATGAAAAAAATCCAGTCCTTTATCAAACGAATCCTAAGAGTACACTGGCCGAACATCATCAGTAACCTGGAGCTATGGCAGCGAATAGGACAGCAGCCTGTTGAGGAGGAGATCCTTCGGAGATGCTGGAGATGGGTTGGCCATACCCTTCGCAAGCCTGCATCCAACACCGCAAGACATGCCCTCTCCTGGAATCCACAGTGGAAAAGAAAGAGAGGCAGGCCAAGAAACAGTTGGCGCTGTGACCTGGAGGCAGACCTGAAGAGGTCTGGCCATACATGGAGACAGCTGGAGAAGATGGCCCAGGACTGGGATAACCTGAGAACCCTTGTTTGTGGCCTATGCCCAAAGTTGGGCAGTAGGCGTAAGTAAGTAAGTAAATACATTTTGATACTTATCACGCCCGAACACCACCGGACTAGACAATTCTGTCCGTTGCTCAATCGTGATGTGTGACAGCCGCTTAAAGGACGTTTGAAGGTTTTTGAGTACGCCTTATAACCTATTTAAGTCCACCCTTCTATTTATTCCCCATGGAAGTCACAGACTGACTAATAATAGCCATAGCGTACAAACATCTAATGGTGACGGGTGGACCATTTGCAGCTTAAATAGCCCATTCTAAGTGCTTGTCTTTCATTAAAGTTGCATAGTCCGATGATTTTGAATTTCTGAATTCTTTTCTGAGATAAATATATTAGATCGATCTAGTATCTACTTTACATTAGTTCATAGTTACTTTTATTTTAAATGGTAAACTGTTGAGATATTTTTAGTGCAAAAATTGGAAAATTAGTTTTGGACCTGCCCTGTGTATGTATGTGTAAGTGCATTGCCTGTATGTATGTAATTGTAAGCCTGAAAAGACTTACAATTCCAGGGGGACGAGTGTAGTAGTCTGCACTGACCTCTCAGGCAAGGAGCCGCATAGACAGGTAGGTGTGGGTAGTATGGTGATATCAGGGAGCCTAGGTGGTGTAATGGTTAGCACACTGGCCTGGAATGCAAAGAGATGTGGGTTTGAGTCCCGCTCTAGGCGCAATATTTCCCATTTTCATCGCCCCCATGACAATACATTAAATATTCATGTAAGGATTACATGGTTAAATTACATGACCAGACCTTTGAATTAGTGACTGAAAGAATCGAACTATCGCTGTCCCTTGTGGGAGGGAGGAGCATGAGTTCAATCCTTGGCTGCACTTGATCAAAGTTGCATAGTCCAATAGTTTTAGGTTGCTGTCATTTAGATACATATTTTGGGTTCATCTTTATAACCTATCTTATTTAATTTAGAAGAAACTTTTACTTTTTAAATGGCTAACCTTAGAGATACTTGAAGTGCAAACATTCCAAATTGAATTTGGAATGTTTGCCAACATTCTGGCACCATTGGATTCAACAGTAACAGGTTCTGTTAAATTGACTTAGTGTTTGCTTCTGGGCCGAGTCCCAAATTATGAATATGGCAGAGAAACAGGAATGTTTTTGTTGGTTTCTTTTTAGTGTGGTCTGATGCACTCAAGTTACTCGGCCCCCAACATTTGAAAGTTATTACATTCCTAACCTTAGACTTTTTGAATGACTCCTTCACCCTCTTTTATACTTCTTCAGCATGAATCAATGTGGCATGAATACCGTCCCTAACACTCATCCCCTCATGAACCGGCCCCCATCCCAGCCCCATCCTTACTAGACGGGGTGGCCGAATGAGTTGGGCATCCGTCGGCTGTTTTGGGAGATCAATTGATCCAAATCCATGGGTTTGTGGGTTTGAATCCTGGTCGAGTCAAACAAAGGACTTACAAATTTATACTTGTCGCTTCCTAGCCAGGCGCTCGCCATTATTAGGATAGGGCAAGGACTGGTTGGCTCAGTGTTTGGATCATGTCACTGAGTGGGGTATCAGTTTATGGTGCTGGTGGCCTGGGCTCCCAGTGGGGCAGCACTATAAAGTTGCCATGAGTGCGCACTGTCACAAGTCGGTACCCATCGTGATATGATGTTAGATGTTGCTAGGACGTAAAACAACAACAAACATACAAACTGAATACATTCAATGGCCACTCACTACCTGTACTATATCAAATGTATCCTACCTCATTAACCTTATTCTTCTGTTCCCGATAGAAGACGCCGGCTTCCTATGCAATGAGCTAAGGTCGTGGGATCAATCCCCGGCCGATTCAAACGATTCCACAATTGATAGTTGATACTAAAATTCCTGGTGCTCTGAATTACTGATTACTAACTAGTTTGGGTCAGTATCCGAACAATGTGGGGGAGTGGGGTGTCTGTTCATGATGGCAGGGTCATGGTATCCCAGTGAGGCACGTACCACTATCAAGTCACTCTCAGTGGGCACTATCACTAACAAGTCGTTGTTATCCGTCCTGATATATATATATATAAATTATGTTGCTATGTTGTAAAAGCTCGATAAACCACGCCTAGCCCCTAACTGCCCAGTCCCTTCCTCTCCCCTTCCCCCTCATGTGCCCCTCCCTTCCCTCTCCCCTTCCACTTGCCACCCCTTCCCGTCCCATTCCCCTCCCCTCCCCTTTTCCCGCCCCTCCCCTTGCCCCTCCCCTCCCATTCTCCTTCCTTCCTTCTCTCTCCCCTCCTCTCCCTCCCATTACTCCTTCCACTCGCATCCCTTCTCTCCCTTTCCCCTCCCTCTCCCATCCCCTCCATTCTCCCCCACTCCCCTCCCACTCCCCTCCCGTCTCTTCCCCTCCTCCTCCACCTCCCTCTCTTCCCCTCTTCTCCCCTCCCTCACCCTCTTCCCTTCCCTTGCTCCCCCTCCTCTTCCCTCGTCCTGATATGAACCTTAGATGTCAAAACCAACCTATCACCTCCTCCCCTCCCTCTCCTCTCTCCACCCTCCATTCTTCCCCCACCTCTCCCTCTCCTCTCCCCTCCCTTCCCCCCCCCCCGCCCACTCCCTCCCCGCTATTCCCCTCCCTATCACCACTCATACCCTCTTCTCCTCCCATTCTCCTCCACTCCCCCTCTTTTTCTATGGGAATCTGTTTCCCTAGGCCACAAATATATGATTGTGAGCTTTTTAATTTAATGAGTGTCTATTGGCACATAATTGATCGTCTGCTTTTACATGTAAAAGCGATGGTTCGAACAAAAAACAAATATTTCTCGCTGTGAATATGGTTTATGCTGCTGATACGGCATGAAGCAACCACCAATCAATCAATCAATCAACCTCCCCTTCCCCTCTCCGCTCTCCATCCCTTCCCCCACCCTCTCCCCCTTTTCTCTGGTCCCCCCTCCCTCCAGCTCCCCCAATGAATAAGACACCCGGACGCTGCCTCCGACGTCCATTACCTGTCACTCAAAACGCCATCAACCAATCAGAGCTCACTCTTACCAGCTGCTCATGCACCTAGAGCACCAATAACCCGTCGGCGCATGCGCTGCACTAACGCCTGCCCCTTCTCAAGGCCTTGTCACATACACCTTAGTGGACGTAGTTGAAGGTAGTGGAGACTAACATAGTTGAACGTAGTTGAATGTAGTTGAACGTAGTTGAACATACCGGAGAAGTACAGATGTTGGTACGTTCAACTATGTTCAACTGCGTCCAACTACGTTCAACAACGTTACCCTCCACTACGTTCAACTACATCCACTAACGTGGATGTGACGGGGCCTTCAGCAACTGGTCCTCCCCATGTCTCACGTCTCGCATGTCAGCAGCCAGCCACCCCGGGTGTCACTCACATTGCTTCCCTCCTCCATCAATAATTACACACACAAAAACCCACTAAGCAACTGTAGGAGGGCCAGATTGCTGTCGTGCTATATAAGATATGATATCATGCTATATTCTATAACTAACTGGCCAAATTGCTGTTGTGGTATATAAGATTTGATACCATACTATTTTCTCTAACTAACTGGCCAAATTGATGTTGTGCTGTAATAAGATATGATGCCATGCTATATTCTATAATTAACTGCCCAGATTGCTGTTGTGCTATATAAGATATGATGCCATGCTGTATTCTATATCTAACTCACCAGATTGCCGTCGTGCTATATAAGATATGATGCCATACTATATTCTATAACTAACTGGCCAAATTGCTGTTGTGCTATATAAGATATGATGCCATGCTATATTCTATAACTAACTGGCCAAATTACTGTCGTGTTATATAAGATATGATACCATACTATTTTCTATAACTAACTGGCCAAATTGGTGTCACGCTGTAATAAGATATGATGCCATGCTATATCCTATAACGAACTGGCCAAATTGGTTTCATGCTATATAAGATATGATGCCATGCTATATTCTATCACTAACTGGCCAAATTGCTGTCGGGCTGTAATAAGATATGATGCCATGCTATATTATATAACAAACTGGCCAGATTGCTGTCGTGTTATATAAGATATTGTCATGGGGGTGATGAACATGGGAAATACTGTGCCTAGAGCGGGACTCGAACCCACATCTCTATGCATTGCGGGCCAGTGTGCTAACCATTACACCACCTAGGCTCCCTGATATCAACACACTACCCACGCCCACCTGTCTATGCGGCTCCTTGCCCGAGAGGTCAGTGCAGACTACTACACTCGTCCCCCTGGAATTGTAAGTCTTTTAATGCTTACAATTACATACACACAGGCAATGCAACACATTTACATACACAGGGTAGGTTCAACAACCATACAGCACATAGCTTTTACAGGATCATGGTCACGGCAACCATACTATTTTCTATAACTAACTGGCCAAATTGCTGTTCTGCTGTAATAAGATATGATGCCATGCTATTTTGTATAACTAACTGGCCAAATTGGTGTCGTGCTATATAAGATATGATGCCATGCTATATTCTATAACTAACTGGGCAAATTGCTGTCAGGCTGTAATAAGATATGATGCCATGCTATATTCTATAACTAACTTGCCAGATTGCTGTTGTGCTATATAAGATATTGTCGTGGGGGTGATGAAAATGGGAAATATTGTGCCTAGAGCGGGACTCGAACCCACATCTCTATGCATTGTGGGCCAGTGTGCTAACCATTACACCACCTAGGCTCCCTGATATCAACACACTACCCACGCCCACCTGTCTATGCGGCTCCTTGCCCGAGAGGTCAGTGCAGACCACTACACTCATCCCCCTGGAATTGTAAGTCTTTTAATGCTTACAATTACATACATGCAGGCAATGCAACACACTTACATACACAGGGTAGGTTCAACAACCATACAGCGCATAGCTTGTACATGATCATGGTCACGGCAACCAGTGTCGTCGGGGTGAATAAAGTGGGAAATATTGTGCCTAGAGCGGGACTCGAACCCACATCTCTATGCATTCCGGGCCAGTGTGCTAACCATTACACCACCTAAGCTCCCTGATATCAACACGCTACCCACGCCCACCTGTCTATGCGGCTCCTTACCCGATAGGTCAGTGCAGACCACTACAATATGATGCCATGCTATATTCTATATCTAACTTGCCAGATTGCTGTCGTGCTATATAAGATATGATGCCATGCTATATTCTATAACTAACTAGCCAAATTGCTGTTGTGCTATATAAAATATGATGCCATGCTATATTCTATAACTAACTGGCCAAATTGCTGTCATGTTATATAAGATATGATACCATACTATTTTCTATAACTAACTGGCCAAATTGCTGTTCTGCTGTAATAAGATATGATGCCATGCTATATTGTATAACTAACTGGCCAAATTGGTGTCGTGCTATATAAGATATGATGCCATGCTATATTCTATAACTAACTGGGAAATTTGCTGTCAGGCTGTAATAAGATATGATGCCATGCTATATTCTATAACTAACTTGCCAGATTGCTGTTGTGCTATATAAGATATTGTCGTGGGGGTGATGAAATGGGAAATATTGTGCCTAGAGCGGGACTCGAACCCAGATCTCTATGCATTGCGGGCCAGTGTGCTAACCATTACACCACCTAGGCTCCCTGATATCAACACACTACCCACGCCCATCTGTCTATGCGGCTCCTTGCCCGAGAGGTCAGTGCAGACCACTACACTCGTCCCCCTGGAATTGTAAGTCTTTTAATGCTTACAATTACATACACGCAGGCAATGCAACACACTTACATACACAGGGTAGGTTCAACAACCATACAGCGCATAGCTTGTACAGGATCATGGTCACGGCAACCAGTGTCGTCGGGGTGATGAAAGTGGGAAATATTGTGCCTAGAGCGGGACTCGAACCCACATCTCTATGCATTCCGGGCCAGTGTGCTAACCATTACACCACCTAAGCTCCCTGATATCAACACACTACCCACGCCCACCTGTCTATGCGGCTCCTTACCCGAGAGGTCAGTGCAGACCACTACAATATGATGCCATGCTATATTCTATATCTAACTTGCCAGATTGCCATCGTGCTATATAAGATATGATGACATGCTATATTTTATAACTAACTGGCCAAATTGCTGTCACGCTATATAAGATATGATGCCATAACTATATTGTTATAACTAACTGGCCAAACTGCTGTCATGCTATATAAGATATGATGCCATGCTATATTCTAAAACTAACTATTTCAAATTCATGTGTTAGTTTTTTTTTGTTTTTTTTGGTAAAGTATTTATTCATCTTAACATGACATTTGTCAGCGCCGGGGCACTGGTCTTCTGGCCATCTTACTATTAGAATTGACAGTCTCAATAATCTAAGTTTGATCAGTGCTGTATTAGTTACAGCACCGATCCTGTAGAATTAAGGGAGTGGCTCCTGCTGTATAATGTACAGCACCAGTCACTGTAGTTCATGCAAAAATGAGGAGCAGCACCGAGTAGAAGGTGTATACTCGGGGCAACTCAAATAATCGTTGTGGGTTACATTTTTTCTCTTATAAAACAAGTTAAGTTCAGAGTTGACAAGACATTTTGTCTGTCTTATATAATGTTCAATGTGTTTAAACAGATTGATAGTTGTGTAGGATGTTCGGTGTGTTGATGGTTTGTTCATGATGGTTAAGGGTGGTGGCAGGGGAGGGGGGGCCCATTGGGGTGGGTGGTACGGGGGAAAAACCCATCGGAGAGCAAGCGAGGATCCGGGGTGGCAGCAGCTCAGGGCTTTGCTAGAAATTACTGCAGTAGTCATTTAAGGGCCTGAATAACCAGGTGGGCTCTATATGCATTTTTGAAGGCAAGTATTGTTTGCGTTTCTCTGACTCTGATAGGGAGGTCATTCCACATGACACTACCTTTGTAGATTGGTGCTCCGATATAGTTATTTGTTGAAGGGTGTGGTACATTGAGCAGAGTGGAGGCTCCTCTTCTTGTTATTCTATTTGTGCGGTCAATGAATTTTTCGTCTTTTGCGCGTTTGTGCATTAGTGCCATCAGGTGTAGGTCCCTTCGTTCTGAGAGAGTATCCAATTTTGCTTTCTTGTGCAGTTCAGCCATACTGAGTGTCTTGCCTTGGTAAACTGTTCTCAGTGCTCGGTTCTGAATTCTTTGCAGTTTGATCTTTTGTTGTTTTGTTAAGAGCTCATATATGATGTCATTGTAATCTATAACAGGCAATATTGTAGTCTTGTACAGGAGTAGTGCAGTGTTTTCACTTATGAATTTCCTTAATTTCCTAAAAGTTGTCAGTTTTAGTGCCAGCATTTGATTCAGTCTCGCCAATTGTCGATTCCCATTTAGAGTGGAGTCAAGAGTTGTGCCCAGGTATTTGTAGGAGTCCACTTCACGAAGTAAGGTTCCACCCATATGTAGTTGGATTTGAGGGGCTCTTGATTTTCTCATTTTCGTCCCATAGATCACATACTCTGTCTTGGCACTATTTACTGTTAGTTTATTTTCATAGCACCATGTATTCACCTTATCTAGCACCATGTCTGTCTGGGCTGCAGCTGCCACAATATCTCTATTGTGTACTGTGAGTGCTGCATCATCAGCAAATAATGTAAATGTTGCTCTTTCAGATACTAGTGGTAGGTCATTAATAAAGATTAGGAATAGCATGGGTCCTAGAGTGGAGCCCTGTGGCATGCCGGTCTTGACCCTACGGGTGGTGGACTCATTGTTGTTTAGTTTTGTGCACTGCATCCTGTTCTTGAGGTAATTTGTGAAGAACTGATGTGCTTTGTTGCCTAATCCAGCTCTTACTACTTTCTGCATCAGGATCTCATGGTCAATTGTATCAAATGCCTTCTTGAAATCAAGGAAGACAGTGATTGTTAGTTCACCTTTATCCATGTTGCCCAAAAGTTCATCCAGTAGAGATGCCAGAGCCCCTGTTGTGGATTTGTTTTTCCTAAATCCGTTTTGCTGGTAGGTCAGATAGTTGGATGATTCAAGGAATGCTTTAACTTGGTCATGTATAATCTGTTCAATAATTTTTCCTGGAAGTGGGAGGATTGAAATTGGTCGCAGTTCACTGCAGTATCTTGGGTTATTGGTCTTGGGGATTGGGGTGACTGTAGCTACTTTCCATGCATCGGGGAAGATGCCTGTTTTAATTATTAAGTTGGACATATGTGTGAATTCCCTAATTAGTGTTGTTATTGCCATCTTTATCAAGGCAGTACTGATGTCTTTTATACCAGACGATTTATAGGATGATATTTGATTTGTTCTGTCTAGGATTTCATCACAAGATGTTTCTTGGAGATCATAGTTGTGGTTATTTAGTTTGGCTTGGCAACATTTTTGTTGGGCTGTTCCTTGGTTAAATTTACTGGCTAACCTTTTCTCCTATCTCGATGAAATAATTATTGATTTCTTCAGGAAGTAGGTTATCCGGTATCACGTTGCCAGATTCTTCTTTGCAAAGGCTACTAATTTTGGTCTGGTTTTCTGGTTCAATCTGTTTGAGTACATACCAGAATTTGTTGGCATTGTTTCGATGTTTGTATAGTTGGTCTTGGAGGAATCTTGCTTTGGCCTTTCTGACTTCATTTCTTGTTTTCCTGGTCATACATTTGGCTATGAACTCATCACCAGGGTCTTTTGATATTTCAAATTTGTGTCTGAAGTAGTCTCTCTCTTGTTGTAGTTCTGTTAGTTCTTCATTCAGGTACCCAGCTGTGTTAGTTCTAATAGTGAGCTCTACTAGGGGACAATGCATGTCAGCCGCTTTTGTTATTGTGTTAAGCATTTCCAAGCATTTGTTTGGGTCTTGTTCCACTAGAAGCTCTCTTTGGTTGAATTCCTGCAGTGAGTTTTCCAATTCTCTCTGGTCACAGTTCCAGTATGAGTGTCCCCAGTAGGTGGCAGATCTCTTGTCATTCCTTATTTTCTTTTTTAGTATGTATATTGGTTTATGGTCACTTATAATATAATTGATAACTCCTGCATTTGTGCAGTGCTTAATATTGGTGAATGCTAGGTCTATTGTTTTGTCAGAGGTTCTGGTTATCCTGGTTGGTTTGTGTATCATTTGCTGGAGCTCATGATCTGCAGCAAATTGTTTCATTGTTCCCCACAGAGTCTGTTTCTTTTCATTGTAGTCCACATTAAAGTCTCCTAGTATGAGTATCTCATATTTGTCCATGTCGGTTATTTGTCTCATGGATTCGTTTAGAAGGTCAATTCCTTTGTTTAGATTGCCATCTGGAGGCCTATATATGTTGCCGATGAGTATACTCTTGGTGTGAGGTCTGATTATAATTGCCTATTGTAGTTTGATGTTGCAGTTGGAGATGTTAAGGTCCTCACATTTCGATCTATCAGTATGTAGCTCATTTTTTGTATAAATTCACGTCCTAGCAACATCTAAGGTCTTATCAGGACGGGTACTGACTTGTGACAGTGTGCACTCATGGTAACTTTATAGTGCTGCCCCACTGGTAAATCAAGCTGCCGGCACCATGACCTGATATCCCACTCAGTCACATTATCTTGACACTGAGCTAACCAGTCCTTGCCTTATACTATTAATGTTGAGCACCAGGCTAGGAAGTAACAAGTATAAATTTCACAAGTCATTGGCTTGACTCGACCGGGACCCAAACTCCCGATCTCCCCCACGCGAGGCCTGCGTTCTACCGATTCGGCCACATCCCCCCGGCCTTTCCCTAACATTAATTCACGTCTTCATCCCATTTTTTGTGTGTGCTTCGAATAAATATTTGAAAATTGTTGCAAATGGTTGTAGGTACACAAGTCTAGTGACAATAAAGACATAATTTTTTTTTTAAAGAAAGTTTTTTTTTTTTAAAGGAGATGCTCTAAGAAGTGACATTCCGCTACTGTTGCAGTGCTCGGCGTTCACCACTTTGGAGCCTCACCTGATTTATTATTGATAGGGAAAGTGTCTGGTGTGTGTTAGCTACATTAGCTTCTGGCGAGGTCAAAGTTAAAGCATTTTGCCGCCTCCTCCAGGGAGGCGAGACCAGCGCGCGAGACCAGACGGGATGGCCGAATGAGTTAGAGCGTCCGGCTCCTGTGTTGGTAGACCGTGGGATCATGGGTTCGAACCCTGATCGAGTCAAACCAATGACTTACAAATGTATACTTGTCGCTTCCTAGCCAGGCACTCGGCATTATTAGGATAGGGCAAGGACTGGTTGGCTCAGTGTCAGGATAATGTGACTGAGTGGGATATTAGATCCTAATAATGCTGAGCACCTAGCTAGGAAATGACAAGTATCAATTTTTTTTAATTCATTGGTTTGACTCGACTAGGATTCAAACCCACAAACCCATGGATATGGATCCCACGATCTTTCAAAACAGGAGACGGACGCTCAACTCATTCGGCCATCCCGTCTGGTCTATATCGCTTAAAGCTGGCTAGTCGGATGAAGCACCAAATTTTCAAAAACCAAAACAATTATCTAGATTTGATTGTGCAAATCTGACTTAGATACTGGGGCACTTATTAAGCATTTGTTGCCACATAGAAGGGAATACGGAGGCTATGTAATAGAACCTGCTACTGCAGAACCCCAGGGTGTCATCAGGGTTTTAGCGTGCTTGCCAAAATTAATCACACTTGTTTGCACTTCAAATATCAGACAAGTTACCCATTTTAAATAAGTGCTTCTTCAAGCTCAAGTAAGGTACATTATAACAATTAATTTAATATGGAACAAGCAAATCCCAATAGCAAGATCGATAGAAGATCTTAATAAATACAAACGATTTCTAAAAGAACAAACAATAAGAGACATGCAGAATTGTGGTGTTCTCTGTGGCGGAGTGGTTAGACTTTTTTCTAGGTCAGACTCCTAATCTGAAGGTCGGTGGTTTGATTCCCCATGCCCCTACCTTTGCCAATTTGGATTTCCACCACTGTGGATAACTTACAGCGTCATCAAAGTCCAGTTGTTCTCATACAATGTCTATATGGTGTGGGAGGTTAAAAATCCCTTGGGTCGGTAAAAGTGTAGGCTCGGGCTTTCTATTGACAAACTCTCTAATGGTGAAAACAAGTCTATTCAGGATTATCCATGATGGGCAGTATAAATCTTCAAGAAAGAATTAGCATAGAAACGAACATTAAAAAATATATATATACGTATCAAACCAGCTTCATAGCTGTCCAGCGATGAAAACAAGCACCCTCAAAGGAGCTCAATCGCTATGGGCAGAATAAATAACATATTAATAACAAAAGAATTAATCTCATAAAAATTACAGAAACTCAAAATCATCCGACTATACAACCTTTAATCAATGATTGTAATATAACCCACCCCCCAAATCTTTTCATTCAATTAAGGCGACAATCATCTCCACCTGATGATTATCCGCGAACCGGAAGTACCGGCCCTGGTAGGCATGGTTCCCGAAGCCTGTCCCGCGGGTAGCGGCAATTAATCTCCGAGTACGCCGAGAACCAGCGGACCGGCGTCGGGGTACGATTGGCTGGTTGCCCGGCGGGCCTCCCCCTCACAACGTTGCCAACCCTTACAGTTTCGCCGTCAGGTGTACAATATTTTATGTCCCCATCATCACCTTAAGCCAAACTTCCGGTTTTTCATTTTTCCAAAATTATATAAATCTTACGGATTATTGTGTCCAAAATGCACGCCCAATATAACATTCCCTTAAGATCTTCTGGGTTTTCATTTTCCAATGTTGGCAACCCAGCAATAGGCGGGTGGCGGCTGGGAACGAGCGCCTGTGGTGTGTCGCGGAGACTCGACAGGCATGCAGGGAGCCAGGCAGGCAGGCAGGGAGGCGGGCAGTCAGGCGAGAGCTTGGCCTAAGAGAGGGGAAGCCATTAATCAGAGTGGTGACATACGTGAGTAGATAGTGGGCTAACTACCCCTCTTAGCCCTAATCACCCACCTACCCGTCCACTCACCCCAACCCGCTGCCTTCCTACCTCCATCCCTCCCCGTCCCTAACACTCCTCCCCTCATCAACCTGGCCCCCCCTCCCATCCCCACTCTTACCAGACCGAATGAGTTAAGCATCCGTCTCCTGTTTTGGGAGATCGGGGGATCCGATCCCATGGGTTTGTGGGTTCGAACACTGGTCGAGTCAAACAAATGACTTAAAAATGTATACTTGTCGCTTCCTAGCCAGGCGCTCGGCATTATTACGATAGGGCAAGGATTGGTTGGTTCAGTGTCAGGAAAATGTGACTGAGTGGGATATCAGGTCATGGTGCTGATGGCCTGGTCTCCCATTGGATTACTATGAAAGTAGCCATTAGTACACACTGTCACAAGTCGGTACCCTTCCTGCTATGACCTTAGATGTTGCTAGGACGTAAAACAACAACAAACAAACACACACACACTCTCTCTTCCTCTCTTCTCATCCTTTCTCCCCTCTCCTTCTCTGCTCTTCCTCTCTCCTCTCGTCTTCCTCTTCTCTTCCTCTCCTCCCCCTCTCCTCCTCTCCTTTCCTCTCCTCTCCTCTACTCTCCTCTCCTATCCTCTCCTCTCCTCTACACTCCTCTCCTCTCCTCTCCACTCCTCTTCTCTTCTGACATCCCCTCTTCTCTGCTCCTCTCCTTCTCTACACTCCTCTCCTCTCTTCACCAATGTCCTCTGTGGTAGAGTGGTTAGAGTGTCTGACTTTTGTCTAGGTCGGACTCCTAATCTGAATGTCAGTGGTTCAATTACCCGTGCTCCCACCTCTGCCAATTTGGATTTCCACCGCTGTGTATAACTTACAGTGTCATCAAAAGCCAGTTGCTCTCATACCATGTCTATGTGGTGTGGGAGGTTAAAAATCCCTTGGGTCGGTAAAAGTGTAGGCTTGGGCTTTCTATTGACAACTGTCTAATGGTGAAAACAAGGCTATTCAGATGCATCAATGACAGGCAGTATAAATCTTCAAGAAAATGCACCCTCCTGCTCTAATCCCTTCCCCCTCCTTCGCTGTACCCCCCCCCCCCCCCACCTCACATCTCCATCTTCCCCTCCCACACCCCAGTCCCCCACCTAACCCCATCCCATCCACCCAGTACCACCTTCCCCTCATCCTCCTCTCATCCTCCTCTCATCACGAACACTGGGGGGAGGGGGGGGAGGGTGCCGACATAGTTTGGATCGAGGAACTATACCTTTGCTGACTGGACGCGGTGGCCGAATCGGTAGAGCGCAGGTTTTCTGTGCGGAAGATCTGGAGTTCGAATCCCATCTGAGTCAAATCAGTTGCAGCACTTGATGGAAGGTTGTGGGTTCAAACCCAGCCGATTCAAATCAATGACTTATAAAATTGATACTTGTTGCTACCTACCCTGGCCCTCGGCATTATTAGGATAGGAGAAGGACTGGTTGGCTCAGTGTCAGGATAATGTGACTGTGGGATATCGAGTCATGGTGCTGATGGCCTGGTCTCCCAGTTTGGGAAGCCCTATAATGTCGCCATGTGTGTACCCTGTCACCAGCCGGTACCCTTTCATGATATGACCTTAGCTGTTGATAGGATGTAAAACTCCAACTACCAACCAACCAGCAGGATGCGATTAGATTAGCTCACCATGTGACTTGGGGGTACTCATCTTCAAATGTTGCTAGGGACATAAACCCCACCCGCAACTAACACGCAAACTCCCAATTGGTGAGGTCACAGTGTAAATCGGGTGTACCCATCCTGACATGACCTTTGATGTTGCTAGCGCCAAAAAACCCACAACAAACACGCAAAACCTCAATTGGTGAATCGGGGGTAGCCATCGTGATATGACCTTAGGTGTTGCTAGTGCCCAAAAAAAAACAACGAACATGCAAACCCTCAATTGGTGAGGTCACAGTGTGAATCGGATGTACCCAGCCTGATATGACCTTAGATGTTGCTAGCACAAAAAAAAAACCAACGAACACGCAAACCCTCAATTGGTGAGGTCACAGTGTGAATCGGGCGTACCCATCATGATATGACCTTAGGTGTTGCTAGGGACATAAATACACCCCACCACCAACAAACAGGCAAACTCCCAATTGGTGAGGTCACAGTTTGAATCGGGGGTACCCATCCTGATATTACCTTAGATGTTCCTAGGGACATAAACACCCCCACCACCACCACCAACACCACCGAACAACCCAACTCCCAATTGGTGAGGTCACTATGTGAATCGGGGGTACCCATCCAGATATGACCTTAGATGTTGCTAGGGACATAAACACCCCCACCAACGAACAACCAAACGGTGTGAATCCGTTTGCCTCCTGCCAAGCTGCGGTTGTGGTTGGTGCCTGAGAGGTGGTGTCTGGTATTGACGGTTTAATCTGGTGAGATTAATGGCACAATAGCTCCACCCAAATCCCCCACCATCCATCTGGCTGTGGGGCTGTGGGGCTGCTCATTCGCGCTAGTCGACATTACACCCTCACTTATATAGGCGGGTGCTTATACCCCAGTCACACGAGGCCTGCGTTCGCCAACCACTTTTGCCATACCGTGGCGGTGCAAGGTTGGCGACTGGATGGTGACCAGCCGGTGCTCTCGCCACCGCACTGGCGCCGCCAAGGCGCTGCGCTGGTGCCGCCAGGTCGGCGCCAGGTTGGCGCCAGGTCGGCACTAGGTCGGTGCCAAGTCGGAGCCAGGTTGGCACCAGGTCGGCGCCAGGTCGGCGGCATACATTCGGCGGTGCCAGGACTGTGCTAGTTCGCCATCCACCATAGCAGTTGGTGCCCTGTCCGCGCATGGTCTGCGCCCTGTCTGCGCCCTGTCCACGCCCTGTCCGCGCCAGGGCGGCGCCAAGGCGGCGCCAGAGCGGTGCCAGGACACTGCCATCATTTCTGAATCAATGTATCGAATGGGACGCTGGGTGGTTGGGATCCTTTTGGGCGTAAGGAGGTTGGCGGCGAACCCTGGCTCTCGTGTGACTGGGGTTTTAGCGGGACAATTGCGGTCTTTTATTGCAGGGCAGAGACGCTGGGTGAGGCTTGTTCCTGTCCGGGACGAGGCAGTCTGTTGTTCAGCGCTGACGGTACCAGTGCAGGTTTACGGGTGTGGTTTCCAGAAGAATTAATGAGCACTCGCCTGTTTTTGCAATTTGCGAGCATTTTGCGACCACTTTGCGAGCATTTTGCGACCACTGCGACCATTTGCGACCACTTTGCGAGCATTTTGAGACCAAGAGGCTGACTGGTCACTGAGTCATCGCTAACTGTGGTTGCTGACTAGTCACCGACTGGTCACCGACCAGTCGGCGTCCAGCTGCAAGCGCTGAAAGTGGTTGGCAACCTGCTTGCAACCAATTTGGTCACAAGGAGGTTTTTGGTTCAGCACTTGGAACCTCCTTGTGAGCAAAATAGTCGCCCAGAAGTAGCCGAGTGTTCACACACCAATCGCCGACCGATCTCCAACCACTTGCCGACTGATCGCCAACCGATCTCCGACCATTGTTCCCCCCATTTTTGTCTTTGCTTTCATCGCAATGAGGTCACTGACATTTGATCGCAAAGTGGTTGCCAACTGGTTGCAAGTGGTTGTATGCCGTAATGTGACTGAGACCTAACTGTACACCACAATGTTTGCATTTTGCGTGTGGATGAAAACTATATATATATATATATATATATATATATATATATCACACTATGTACATAGCAATATACACCGTGTCACCACTAACTGTTGGAGCATGACGTTATTTTCAACTTCTCCCCATGACAGTTGATCATGGGAAGAGGATAGAAGAGCCGAGCCGAACAGAGCACGGCGGAACACTGCATAGCAAAGCGCAGCAAAGCACAGCAAAGCACAGCAAAGCACAGCAAAGCACAGCAAACAGAGCAACGCACAGCAAATCACAGCAAAGCACAGCACAGAAAAACACAGCAAAGCAAAGCACAGCAAAGCACAGCAAACACATCAAACACAGCAAAGCATAGCAAAGCACAGCAAAGCACAGCAAAGCACAGCAAAGCACAGCAAAGCAAAGCACAGAAAGAAACAGCAAAGCAAAGCACAGCAAATCACAGCAACGCACAGCAAAGCACAGCAAACACAGCAAAGCAAAGCACATCAAACACAGCAAAGCACAGCACAGCAAAGCACAGCACACACAGCAAAGCACAGCAAAGCACAGCACACACAGCACACACAGCAAATCACAGCAAAGCACAGCAAAACACAGCAAAGTACAGCAAAGCACAGAAAACACAGCAAAGCATTGACAACACTACCAAGCACTGCCAAGCATTGTCAAATACTGATAAGCACTGCAAAAACTGCCAAGCCCTGCCAAACAGTAACAATCACTGTCAAATACTGCCTGTGATACAAAGCTCTGCAAGTAATACAAAACACTACCAAGGACTGCAAAAAACTACATAGCATTGCAAAGCACTCTCAAACATTGCAGTGCACTGCAAAGCACTTCCAACCCTTACAAAGAACTGCAAAGCACTGACTATTGCGAAGAACTGCAAAGCACAGCCAAGAATTGCCAAGCACTGCAAAGCATTGCCAAGCACTGCAAACCATACGGCAGGGCAGGGAAGGGGAGGGCAGAGTGGGGGCAGTAGGTTGGTAGGGTGGCAGAACACATTATGATATATTTACTGTCTTGAGATTCGTGCCAACATTGTTATATATGCATTATACAGTATAACCCCATTAAACCAAGATTGGTTAAACCAAACGAATGGTTATTCCATACTTTTTTTGGCGGCCCGGCAAAATACTACCATTTATCATATTAAAAAGTCAGTAAAACCAAAGTCGGTTAAACCAAAGTCGGTTAAACCAAAGTTGGTTAAATCAAAGTCGGTTAATCCAAATTATCGGTTAATCCAAACAAAATTGTTTGGATTAACCAATCCTTTGGTTTAACCGAGCTTGGTTTAACGGGGTTATATTGTATATACATAAAAAACAATAATCAAAGTGTCCACATAGATTGTATATTACATTCATAATGCACCAGCGTTTTTGTCAAAGCCAAGTCCAAGTCGAAGCTCGGTTAAACCAATGATCGGTTAATCCAAACACATTTCTAGGGTCCCTGATTGAGTAGTGACAAGTCTGTGACGTCAGAAGGACAGTCGGGAGGTAAACAAGGGAGAAAAGCGCTGATGGTGCACCAGCTCTTCTTGCATGCTCTCAAAGTAACCCGAGGCATTTAAATGTGCCCTGTGGCATCTGCCCTGGGTCGCCCTGCCGAGGAGATCTATAAGTGCGATCCCTGCTGGAAAGGCACGGCATTGGGCAGTCAACCGGGCATTTCATTAGGGGTACAGTGACACGCCATGTGCGTCATGCGATATGCGACGTGCGTTATGCGATATGTGTCGCGCGTCATGCGATATGTTGTTGCTACATTAGTTGTTTAAGCAAGGGGAAATTTCAGTCGCAGACGACTGGTCTTCCTCATTCCACTACCCCTTGCCCTATCATAATAATGCCGAGCGTCTGGCTAGGAAGCCACAAGTATCAATGTTTAAGTCATTGGTTTGACTCGACCAGGATTCGAACCCATGATCCCACAATCTACCAACACAGGAGATGGACAATCTAACTCATTCGGCCATCCCGTCTGGTTTGTGACATGCATCATGCGATATGCGACGTGCATCATGCGATATGTGACGTGCGTCAAGCGATATCCGACGTGCACTATGCGATAAGTGACGTGTGTCATGCGATATGTAACATGCGTCATGCGATGTGTGCCATGCCATATGCGACGTGCATCATGCAATATGTGATGTGCATCATGCGATATGCGATGCGCGCCATCCGATATGTGACATGCGTCATCCGATATGTGACATGCGATATGTGACGTGCGTCATGCGATATGTGATGTGCGTCATGCAATATGCGATATGTGCCATGCGATGTGTGTGATATGATATGAGATGTGCATCATGCATCATGTGATATGCGACAAGCATCATGTGATGGGCATCCTGCGAACTACAACGTGTGATATATACGACGTAGGGCATTGCGGCATGTGTGGTCCGTCATGCGATGTGCGGCATATGTCAGGAACATGCGGTTGTGTAATGCTCATACCCCTGTCACACCAAACTAGTTCTCACTACGTTCTTGAAAATGTTGCTGAACGGGCTCAAACTGTGTGCGAACAGAATGGACATAGTAGCAACTTGTTATAGTCGTTTTACGAATGGAATGGACCGGCTAGACCGGAATGGTGCTCCAGAACTTTGAGCATGTCCAACATTTTATTGCAGCCACGTTCTACCGCGACCCAGCCAGTTTTAGAATCGGGTCAGACGTTTTGAGAAATACTTTGGTTTGATGGGGGTGTTATCCACATTTAGTAGTGATTTATTCAAGTATATTTTTCTTTACTGGTATGGTCAAAGTGATAAATAAAACCATGCACTATCAATATTATCATAAATCAGCATACCTTCTGATATGACATGAGATGTTACCAGAAAATATAACCCCAATCATGTTCTCACCCTGTGTGGTCATTTGCCTTGGACAACTACCCGCACTACCCTCACTTTCCATGATGTTTTATTACAGGATTTTCCGCCAATCCCAGTTCGTGAAAAACTCGGAAAAACTATAACGGAGTGACTATTGCCACGCTACCATGTCCCTATCGCGAGATTCTATACTCACAGTACCATGATGACAATATACTATTCTACAATCACGGTTCCGCTCACGATTATGGTTAGGGTTAGATATTCTGGGTAGGCATTGACTGTACACTTCGGATCTAAAAGAATGGTACCCTGATGCTAGACTGCCGATCTATTTCAAAGGTTTCACGAAGCTAAACTGCAGCACTGCGCACTGCTGTCACAGTGCTGTGGTTTTAGAATATCCTTCTGAATGCGGCAACCTTCGAATCTAAACGAACGGTACCATGATGCTAGACTGCCGATCTATGTCAACGGTACTGTGACACGAGACTACCGCACTGCTCTCATGGTACCGTGATTTTAGAATATCCTTCTGTCGCCACGGTACCGTGACAATAGAGGCGTCCTTTAAAAAAAAAAACCAGTATGCTTTGCATACAAGACTTTGCATGGATGGAAGCTTACCTTTAGACTGGAGGCAATTTCAAAGGCACAGATCCTGACATGACCTATCATGATTGTTTGGACACTGGGAGCAGCTCTGAGCAGCTCATCTGGGTAGAGATAGGCGGCTGCTGGTTTCTCGGTTTTTATTTTGTTTTTATTTTGTGTGTGTGACAACACTGAACTACCGTATATACTCGAATACAAGTCAACGACATTTACAACAACAAAAATCTCCTATTCTGAGGTCGTCTTAGAATTTATACTCGCGATACTGTCTGAGGAAGCCCTATTTGACAGACAACGCTGAGCGATAATAGTTCCATAGCCACCTCGTCACCCCAGTCATCTCCAAGCTCAAGAACCACTGCTCAACAAACTCCCGCAGTGATCCTTGGAGGTCTCACCTCTGTCCTGCAGCCCCTAGATGTGAGCCTGAATCGCCCGCTCAAATCAAGAATCAGTGAAGAGTGGATCATCGGGATCGCTAGTTGAAATGCTGAGCATACAAAGTCTGGCAACTTCAAACACCCATCCCTGCCCAGCCTCCCAGTGGGTCAAGACAAAGTCTGGAATGACATCCCTGAAACTCGACCGATAGTCGGGTTAGGCCTAATTCCAGATATTTCCTTAAAAAATACCTCGCGACTTATACTCAAATTCGCCGACCACTCCCCTATATCGATTGCTTTATTTGGGTCCCAAATAATTGGCCATACAATACCATTGTACCGATTAAAAAAGACCTCCCTAAACCGAACACCTCCCTAAATGGACCATTTAAAGAAGGTCCCATGGTCGGTCGATTTAGCGAGGTTTTACTGCATACGGTACAGTATGAGCAGACACCGGCAGGTCGATGCGGGTCTAAGCTATGCTGGCCAGCTCAGTAGTGTTCGGCATAGGTCAAGGTCGTTCAACTTGTTGCATTGCTTTAGTATTGCCATACCGGAAATGGTGTGTTCGTTTGTTTGTTGTTATTGTTTTGCGCCCTAGCAACATCTAAGGTCATATCAGGACGGGTACCGACTTGTGACAGTGCACACTCATGGCGACTTTAACTCACTGTTTGTTTGTTGTTGTTTTAAGTCCTAGCAACATCTAGGGTCATATCAGGACGGGTACCGACTTGTGACAGTGCACACTCATGGCGACTTTAACTCACTGTTTGTTTGTTGTTGTTTTAAGTCCTAGCAACATCTAGGGTCATATCAGGACGGGTACCGACTTGAGACAGATGCAAAAATCAAAAAGGTGACTTTAATCACTGTATTGTTTGTTGTTGTTTTAAGTCCTAGCAACATCTAGGGTCATATCAGGACGGGTACCGACTTGAGACAGTGCACACTCATGGCGACTTTAACTAACTGTTTGTTTGTTGTTTTATGTCCTAGCAGCATCTAGGGTCATATCAGGATGGCTACCAACTTGTGACAGTGCACACTCATGGCGACTTTAACTAACTGTTTGCTTCTTGTTGTTTCAAGTCCTAGCAACATCTAGGGTGATATTAGGACGGATACCGACTTGAGACAGTGCAAACTCATGGCGATTTAAACTAACTGTTTGTGTGTTGTTGTTTTACGTCCTAGCAACATCTAGGGTCATATCAGGACCGGTGCCGACTTGTGACAGTGCACACTCATGACGCCTTTAAAACTAATTGTTTGTTTGTTGTTGGTTTACGTCCTAGCAACATCTAGGGTCATACGAGGACTGGTACCGACTTGTGACAGTGCACTCTCATGGCGACTTTAACTAACTGTTTTCTTATTGTTGTTTTAAGTCCTAGCAACATCTAGGGTCATATCAGGACGGGTACCGACTTGTGACAGTGCACACTCATGGCGACTTTAACTCACTGTTTGTTTGTTGTTGTTTTAAGTCCTAGCAACATCTAGGGTCATATCAGGATGGGTACCGACTTGGGACAGTGCACACTCATGGCGACTTTAACTAACTCTTTGTTTGTTGTTTTATGTCCTAGAAGCATCTAGGGTCATATCAGGACGGGTACCGACTTGTGACAGTGCACAGTCATGGCGACTTTAACTAACTGTTTGTTTGTTGTTGGTTTAAGTCTAGCGCACAATCTAGGGTCATATCAGGACGGGTACCGACTTGTGACAGTTGCACACTATGGCGAACTTTAACTCACTGTTTGTTTTTTGTTGTTTTAAGTCCTAGCAACATCTAGGGTCATATCAGGACGGGTACCGACTTGTGACAGTGCACACTCATGGCGACTTTAACTCACTGTTTGTTTGTTGTTGTTTTAAGTCCTAGCACAATCTAGGGTCATATCAGGACGGGTACCGACTTGAGACAGTGCACACTCATGGCGACTTTAACTCACTGTTTGTTTGTTGTTGTTTTAAGTCCTAGCAACATCTAAGGTCATATCAGGACGGGTACCGACTTGACCTGCGTGCACACTCATGGCGACTTTAACTCAATGTTTGTTTGTTGTTGTTTTTAAGGTCCTAGCAACATTCAGGGTCATATCAGGACGGGTACCGACTTGTGACAGTGCACACTCATGGCGACTTTAACTCACTGTTTGTTTGTTGTTGTTTTAAGTCCTAGCAAATCTAGGGTCATATCAGGACGGGTACCGACTTGTGAACAGTGCACACTCATGGCGACTTTAACTCACTGTTTGTTTGTTGTTGTTTTAAGTCCTAGCAACATCTAGGGTCATATCAGGACGGGTACCGACTTGTGACAGTGCACACTCATGGCGACTTTAACTCACTGTTTGTTTGTTGTTGTTTTAAGTCCTAGCAACATCTAGGGTCATATCAGGACGGGTACCGACTTGAGACAGTGCACACTCATGGCGACTTTAACTAACTGTTTGTTTGTTGTTTTATGTCCTAGCAGCATCTAGGGTCATATCAGGATGGCTACCAACTTGTGACAGTGCACACTCATGGCGACTTTAACTAACTGTTTGCTTCTTGTTGTTTCAAGTCCTAGCAACATCTAGGGTGATATTAGGACGGATACCGACTTGAGACAGTGCAAACTCATGGCGATTTAAACTAACTGTTTGTGTGTTGTTGTTTTACGTCCTAGCAACATCTAGGGTCATATCAGGACCGGTGCCGACTTGTGACAGTGCACACTCATGACGCCTTTAAAACTAATTGTTTGTTTGTTGTTGGTTTACGTCCTAGCAACATCTAGGGTCATACGAGGACTGGTACCGACTTGTGACAGTGCACTCTCATGGCGACTTTAACTAACTGTTTTCTTATTGTTGTTTTAAGTCCTAGCAACATCTAGGGTCATATCAGGACGGGTACCGACTTGTGACAGTGCACACTCATGGCGACTTTAACTCACTGTTTGTTTGTTGTTGGTTTAAGTCCTAGCAACATCTAGGGTCATATCAGGATGGGTACCGACTTGGGACAGTGCACACTCATGGCGACTTTAACTAACTGTGTGTGTTGTTGTTTTACATCCTAGCAACATCTAGGGTCATATCACAATGGGTACCGACTTGTGACAGTGCGCACTCATGGCGAATTTATAGTGCTGTCCCACTGGGAAGCCATGCCACCAGCACCATGACCTGGTATCCCACTCAGTCACATTATCCGGAGCCTGGGGACACCAGCCCTTGCCCTGTCCTGTCCTAATAATGGCGAGCGCCTGGCTAGGAAGCGACAACTATCAATATTTAAGTCATTGGTTTGACTCGACCAGGGCCAATGACTGGTTCGACAGAGGATTGTCCCACTGGGAGACCAGGCCACCAGCACTTTGGGTTATTTTCTGTTCCAACCAATGGTCCACAACTGGTTCATCAAAGGCTGTGGTATGTGCTGTCCTGTCTGTGGGAAAGTGCATATATAGATCCGTTGCTGCTTATCGGAAAGAGTAACCTATGTGGTAACAGCGGCTTTCCTCCAACGAAATATGTCAGAATGACGTCTAATAGCCGATTGTAAAATATTGTGATTTACGGCATCGGGGGTAATGCAAATGTCTATTACTAAGCAGGTGTACATGACCAAGTGCATGTATGTATATATGTAGGTGCTGGTGGTATCTAAGTGGGATGTAAATAGACATAGTGGTGCTGGCAGGGCTGGGTGTAACCACACTCAGGGCCTACCCCCTCCCCCTCTGCTGGGTAGGATCACCACAGTCAGGGTCAAGGTTGGTGGTGGCCAGGGGGGCCACACAGTCTTGGTGGTTGTGGGCAGCCCACTGGTAGTCATGGGGACCAGGAATGCTGGATCACTATTGGCAGGGCCAAGAATGCTTGTTTCTCATTGGGGGAGAGGGGTGGGGTGATACTCTACAATGAGGCCATGTAACCATATAAATAATAAACCAGAGGGCTTGACTCTCTCTTCCTTTACACTTTATACTCTTCCTTTCTATTTCTCTGTATTGATTTCACCATAGCCTGCCTACACAACCACAGATTCGAGCTTTAGCCATTTTACACGATTGTAAAATATTCCGATAAAACGCATTGGTAGGGGAATGCAAATGGTCTATTATGGTAAAAGGTACATAGGGCCAGGTGCATAATTGTATTTATCTAGTTGTTGGTAATACTTTACTCATGGTCAATAATCATTTTGTGTTAGTGAGATAGTGTGAAAGAGGCACTAGGAGATAGTGTGTAAGGGGCACTTGGACCTCTACTGACTACCCCTCCCCCCTCTGTTAGTCACGGATCACCACACACTCAGCTCAGGGCAGGTGATGGCCAAGCACTCACACCGCATGGTGGTGGTGGGCAGAGCACTGTAGCCATGGGAATCCAGGAATGCTTGATGTTCATTGATGGAGCTTGAGATGTTTGATTATCATTGGAGAATAAAGTCAGGTGGTGTGCCATACCAGATCAATGTACTACTATAAATAATAAACCTGAGGGCTTGGCTCTCACTCTACTTTCACTCTTTATACTCTTCCTTTCTCTTCTTGCCTGTATTGATTTCACCATAGCCTGCCTACCCAACCACAGATTCGAGCCGAGGGCTTTACACGATGGTACGAATCAATGTGCTCTAGAGGCGCCGTTAAATACAACAAGCTTTACTTTTTCAAAAACCCCGAGGTTCGGCAACGGGAAGGAACCCTGCGCTCTACTGATTCGGCCAATGCGTCCGGTGTGGGCATTGTGGGTAGAGCCTACGGGCAGCGTGTTCATGGTTCACTGCGTCTGGGATTAACCACGTCGATAAAATGGTTCGATGGCATGAGCCAGCGGACGCAGGTCCAAATGACGTCACCCCGGGGCGTGACGTCATCCGCACAATCACACCCGGAGGCGGGGGGGGGGGCGGGTTGTCAGCGAGTGATCCCCGATAATTGGGTTTCCAGTTGAGTGGGTTGAACTTGCTATGGTTAATATTATATATAATATATATATATATATATATATATATATATATATTTATATATATATATAATGTATATGCATTATATGAAGAGTTCAGGCGCAAAACCCCGTAAACGCCGATGCAAAAATTGATATAAACATTGGAATCAACCCCTCAACAAGGTTTTCTTTTTACTTTTCCGACGTCTTTGTCCATTGCTCCATAATCGGCTCCACTGAAGAAAAGTGGAAATAGTTAGAATTAAAATTATTTTCCAATAACAATATTTTATTTAAGCTGCATTTTTGGATTGACGTTTACAGGGTTTTGCACCTGAACTCTTCATATATATATATGTATTTATATATATATATATATATATATACGAAGAGTTCAGCTGCAAAACCCTCTAGTGTAAATACCAATCCAAAAATTGAGATAAACATCGGAATCAAACCTTAACAAATTTGTTTTTTTTTTGCATTCATATTTTGTCATCTGTATTACTTATGAACGTTACCTGCATTTATAACATTATTTTGAATTGGACTCGAACCTGCATATCTGACATTCTGATACCGGTACCTCTATCATTAGTCCAGCTAACCTGATTCCTGTGTGCATACGCCTGGAGGAACCACTTGTCTATTGAGTTGAGTGCACCCACACTGCAGCAACCCCACCACACACTTCTCTTTTTTTTTGTAGCAGCGACGCGAAGAAATTTATATAATTCGGCTTTGTTTGTTGTTTTACCTTCTAGCAACATCTAACGTCATATCAGGATGGGTACTGACTTGTGACAGTGCGCACTCATGGCAACTTTATAGTGCTGCCCCACTGGACCTGATATCCCACCCAGTAACATTATGCTGACATTGAGCCAACCAGTCCTTGCCCTATCCTAATAATGCCGAGTGCCAAGCTAGGAAGCAACAAGTATCAATTTTCAAGTCATTGGTTTGATTCGACCAGGGTTCTAACCCACGATCCCACGATCTACCAACACTGGAGACGGATGCTCTAACTCATTCGGCCATCCCGTCTGGTCAAAAAGGACGCCAAGAATATGTAACTACTACTAGTGTTTAGTAAAGCTGGTGGCAATTTTTAACCCAGGAAAGACCAAAGACAGGCCCTAAGGTGAAATCTAGATATTTGCTTCTGTTTTCAAGATTTGATATTTTCATTTAAGGGTATTATTATCTATTGAATTGGAAATCCTGAACCAACAAGTAAAGCCTTCCATTTAAATGTAAAAATGATTTAATGTGCCTTATACTCATTACTTATTGCATTGCGTACACTTTAATTTCAGAATTTACTTCACTCTTCAATTTACTATATCAATCAATCAATAGTTCCATCCTCTAGTCGAGGGTTGGATGCAATGGTTCTCCACTTGTCCCGATGTTGTGCTGTTCTGATAGACTGTGAATAATTCAAGCCTGTCCACTGTGAAATATTTGTAAACCATGATGTTCTTGGTCTCCCTCTCCCTCTGCTGCCATTCACCTTCCCTTCCAACAATGTACGGTATATTGAACTCTGACGAATGATGTGGCCAAAATAAATAAGTTTCTTTGTCTGTATAGTGGCAAACAAGCTTTTCTTATTTTTAATTTTTCTGAGAACTTCTTTGTTGGTGATCTTCTTTGTCCATGATATTTTCATCATCCTTCGATAAGTCCACATCTCAAATGCTGCTAAACGTTTGTACATTTTCTTAGAGATTGTCCATGTCTCTGCCCCATACATTAGAGTAGACCACACATAACACTGAAGAATACGCTTCCTTGTTTGTATTAATATCTTACTTGATGTTAACACTCTATTCATTTTGGAGAATGTTGTTCGGGCTATTGTTATCCTTCTTTTAATTTCTTCCTCACATCTCCCATCATTTGTAATCTTTTGTCCGAGATATATGAATTCGGATACTTGTTCTATGTTTGTGCCATCTATGGTTATATTGACATTTGGTTTATCTGTCTTTTTACTTATAACCATTGTTTTGGTCTTCCTGGCATTCATCTTCATGTTGAATAGTATTCCAGCTTTATTGATTCTATTCACTATATCTTGTAGGTTTTTCTACAAGATATAAACCATGTAAATATACCTGTACCTGTAACACTTAGAGTGGGAAGACCAGCGCTACAACACTGACAAAAGATATATATATATGGATAAAATTAATTCCCCCGCCACCCTCCCAAAACAAAATTAAAGTAGGTGGTTGGGTGTGCGGAAAGTGTGCTTGGGTTGCTAGCCCGCCATGAAGTGAGGCATTGCAAATGACGGGGATGGTTCGATGGGTGAAAGGGCGGGAAACATGGCAGCCAATCAGAAGGTGGTGGGCTACGTGACCCTGGGGAGAAGAGTGGAAGGCGGTCTCACTTGTCGTTTCGTGCCGAATCAAACACGATTTGATGAATTGCAACCAATGTTTTATTCATTGCGCTACTAAGAAGTGAAAATGGTAATCGCGCAACTATACTTCATCATCATCATTATGCTGTTGGTCGCGATGCGACAAAGACTGCTTTCATTACTTGACTGCCACTCTCCATTTAGCTCTCTGCTGTGAGAGTGATGTCCATGAGTCGGTCTTAATGTCTCTGAGCTTCAGGTTTCATTTCATGAAAGCTGCCTGCAAAAGTGTTGAAGCGCTGCTGGCTTTTGCAAGTTACCAGCGGCACTCTCTCGGGGAGCAAATAGAGCTTTCACACTGGCAAGAACATGTCCATATAGGCGCAAAACTATTTGTCCCTGCAGTGGCTGGTCGGGAGATGTTGGGAGTTCCATACATCAACCGCCCTTAATACTGCCACAGTGACATGGTTTTCTTTTTAGGGTTTGCTCCCTTAGCCTTCGGTTATGTCAAGAACCTGTACCACAAGGCGGTGGTTTACAACTCTGCAGGGCAGGGACATCAAACTCCCTGAGGTATTGCAATACCGGCAATACCTGCATACCTATACTTATGCGACATATATATGGGTGTAGCGCCCCCGCCCTGAGAGCTGATTGGCTCCTCATCATCCTCTGTTGCTGATGACTCTTCTTCTCTTTATGGGTTCTACCTCACACAGATCACTGTGTACATTTCTTTTAAACTGTTAATACACAGAAGCCTATGGTGTCAGCGTATTGGCGTGCTTGCCAAAATTAATTTTGACACATTTCCACTTCAAATATCTCAACTAAAAGTTACTTCAATATAATAATCAATTCAATATATTTATCTCAGAAGAATGACAGAAACTCAAACCCATCGGACTATGCAACTTTAACACTGTTTAGTGCCTGGTGCAGGACCACATTAATAGCTCTGCAGGTTTCACAAATCGTGGACCGTCGGTGCACTCCCGAACTGCCGATAATCGCCATCACCTGCTTCGATTTTGCCAATAGCCCGAGGAAAGCATGCTATTTTCAAAGCACAGAACACTTAACTGGATTTGATCGTACATATGTCCAACTTAGGTACTGGTGCACTCAGCAAATGTAGGTATTTTTGTCATCTACTGTAGTCTCCGAATGTCCCTATTTAGTGTTCTGAGTTTTTTCTCTGTTCCTTTGTTCCTTTCTTTCCTTCTTTCTCCTCTCTTCCTTCCTTTCTTCCTTTGTGTCTTCCTTTATTTGTCTTCCTTTCATTCTTTCCTTCTTTCTCCCCTTCTTCCTTTTTTCTTCCGCTTTTCCTTCCTTTCTTCCCTTCTTCCTGCCTTTCATCCTGCCTTTCTTCTCTTCTTCCTTCCTTTCTTCCTTCCTTTCGCCCCTTCTTCCTTCCTTTCGCCCCTTCTTCCTTCCTATCTTCCCTTCTTTCTTCCTTCCCTTCTTCCTTCCTTTCTTCTCTTCTTCCTTCCTTTCTCCCTTCTTCCTTCCTTCCTTCCCTTCTTATTCCCTTCCTTTCTTCCTTTCTCTCCCTCTTCTTTCCTTATTTCCTTCTTCTTTTTCTTTCCCTTTCTTACTTCCTTCCTTTCTTCCTTCTCTCTTACGTTCTTTCTTTCTTAGTTTCCTTTCGTTTTTTCTTTCTTTCCTTCTTCCCTACCGACACATACAATGTTATTCTATCATGCGCATCGTCGATCATATCACACATTCTGTGATTCTATTACAGATTCCATCATTCTAAGCTGCTCTCCTTCCCATCTAGGTATCTTATCAATCCGATAAAATTGACTTGGCGCACAAAATCGATGTAGTGCATTACATGCTGGTGCACGTCCTCATATGACCTTAGATGTTGCTAGGACGTAAAACAACAACAAACAAACAATCAACCCTGGTAGAGTCAAACCAATGATTTAAAAATTGATACTTGTCGCTTCCTAGCCAGGTGCTCGGGATTATTAGGATAGCGCAAGGAGCAGTGGAATGAGGAAGACTAGTTGTCGGCGATTGAAATTTCTTCTGCTTACGCCATTATGCGAGTATAATAAACCGGAAGTTGGAGCCTGAACTCAGTAGTCTATTGGTGTAACCTACCAAACCTAGGGTAGCCTGTGGCGCCACCTGTCCAGTCACGCATGTAATGTCACTCATTGAACCGCTGAAAAAATATTTGTCATATATCTATATTTATTTATATATGAGCCTGGCTCAAAAGGTGATAACTAATGATTTTTGTTGTCTGTTGTAATGATTGACACAAAACAGCACAGAAACGGTTACACTGAAAACACAAAAACATTTGCTTCAAATCAATATGTATTCTATTGGGATTATGAAACACCACGTAAAAAACAAATCAGGTTATCCTGAGCAAATGTATAAGCAGATAGTATGTTGATCGTTACAATGGACAAGGTTTTGTCCCATATTACTTATCACCTCTTGAGCCAGTCTCATATATCAATATATATACTGTAAAACCTCGATACCGACCCCTCCACAGATCAACCACTCCCCTATCAGCCTATATCGATCGCTTTATTTGGGTCCCAACAATACCAGTGTAAGGATATTCTACCTCTCTAATCCGACCACCTCCCTAAATGGACCACTTAAAGGTGGTTCCATGGTCAGTCGATTTAGAGAGGTTTTACTGTATATTATATACATGAATGTATATATCCATATGTAAATATTTGTATATTTATATATAAGCACAAAGATATATATATATACCGTAAAACAGGTTTTACTGTATATATTTACATGAACATATATATATATATCCATATGTCGTGGGGGTGATGAAAATGGGAAATACTGTGCCTAGAGCGGGACTCGAACCCACATCTCTTTGCATTCCGGGCCAGTGTGCTAACAATTACACCACCTAGGCTCCCTGATATCAATACACTCCCCACGCCTACCTGTCTATGTGGTTACTTGCCTGAGAGGTCAGTGCAGACCACTACACTCGTCCCCCTGGAATTGTAAGTCTTGTAATGCTTACAATTACATACACACAGGCAATGCACTAACACATACATACACAGGGTAGGTTCAACAACCATACAGCGCAAAGCTTGTACAGGATCCTGTCACGGCAACCAGTGTCGTGGGGGTGATGAAAATGGGAAATATTGCGCCTAGAGCGGGACTCGAACCCACATCTCTTTGCATTCCGGGCCAGTGTGCTAACCATTACACCACCTAGGCTCCCTGATATCAATACACTCCCCACGCCTACCTGTCTATGTGGTTACTTGCCTGAGAGGTCAGTGCAGACCACTACACATATATAAATATACACGCCTATATCTGGGATATGCTGGTGTAGGGAGGGCGCAGAGTCCCCCGTCCCCTGGTGTTGAAAGTTGGCATTTAACTATTGACTGTTTGGGTTCGAAACCGGCAGGTGGCGCCCCCACTCCACCTTTCCTCGCCCCTTCCCTGTAGGACTGCGGCCCATTCCCTCGCTCGCCTTGACCGGTCAACATGTGCTCCTGCCCTGTTCTCATTTTTTTATATTTAGTTATTATGACTTGATTATTGCTATTCACTTATGTTATTATTATCGTTCTTGCTGCTTATGCTACACTATGTATATATATATATATATATATATATATATGTGATGTATAAGCATTATGCGAGTATAAAGCCGCGTAAGGGAATTTCTATCTCTTTATTACACTGTATTATGTTAGTCCGATATTATATTATTGGCCAATGGGCTCTCTGCATCTATTTGCTTCCTACTCATACGGGTACCAGTGGCTCCACCACTGCCTGACCATACTTCCGCCGCCGCTACTACTGTCACTTGCGACATATATATATATGTGATGGCCCACGGTCTTCCACACTTCCAAATGCGGGTTGCTCGGCCCAAGCCCGCACTGGCCACAGCTCGAGTATAGTCTCGCCCACTTCACATATATATGCATGAATAAAAAATAAACGCTAATTTTGAATTAAAAGTAACATTAATCCCAAAAATAAGACATTTAAAAGAAAAACGACGAAAACGATCATGAGAGGCCAATCTCCTGGTCTCCACCCCCACTTCCCTGCGTTCTTCCATATCTTTTCTAGTTCTTTTCAGAATAAATTTATCAAATAAAACCAGTTAGCTGTCCAACCATTCAATCCAGCTGCCAACATTACTGTAATTAATATTTATGACCACACAAACGATATATTATATCTTAAATTTAAGAAAATGATTCAAAACCCAAAAACTACCCTGTCGCTAGATAACTAACAATTTATATCAGCCCAGGCTATGGTGCCAGCAATACTACCACTGGACATCCTGGAACCTGACTAGGTACTTGGAATGAGGGTCAAGGCTAATGATGCCACGAGATTGACCTAATTGGTTAATGGCTTCCCTGTGTGATGGCTTTCTCAAAGTAGGTGTCTGTAGTAAATTCACTGATTATTCTATATATGATGTCCCAAATCACTAGTTAATTCACCAATATCTAAGCTCAATATATATAATCAAATATAGATACATGTTTTGCTTTAGAAAAATATATATTTCATCAGACCATGCAACTTTAATCAACTAATGTAACAACAACAAAAACTAAAATAAAAAATTAATCACAAGCTAGCGCTAACAATAATAACCCTATTCTCGATGTCGGACATCCGGGCACTTGTTGCGCTTACAACGCGAGAAGGGTAAAACAAATGCCACTGTCATAGAGACAAGATTAAAACCGCCCTAACTATCACAGTAATTTGTGATTGTTGGTGCTTTGAAAGCAAATTTCTCTTGTTTTTATTAAATAGTTCAGATCTTTCTCTACAATTTCACATTCAGCTTTTTTTTTTATCAGCCTATTGCAAGTTCTTGAATTTATTTTGCAAAAATTGTTTTTGAGGCCATGATCTGGTAAGGCTAACACTGGCACTGACACTCAGAATATCCCAACTTTCACTATTATCTTTGTTTTTAATACTTTCAGAGTAAATTGTTCTTTGGTTACATTAAATACTTCAGATCTTCCTCGTGCATTAAGATATTTTTAATCGATCCAATGAAAGCTTTTAAATTCATTTTACAAAAATAAATGCTCCACATAGACATAGCATTGCTGGAGCACGCATCACTGCGGTATTTTACCCTTCGCGGGCGAGTTTCCGCGGTTGTGACGTCATGCCGACATCGAGAATGGGAGATCAGTGATGGGAGGCCTGAGGAATGGAATCTTGAGTATTGTTTGTGAACCTGTGTGGATGTCATAGTACACTTGAGGTCTGCTGGGCATAGTTACGGCAACAAGAATAAAAACCACACACACGCACATAGACATGCACAAGAAAATAAACAAGGTACAGTATAACCTCGTTAAACCAAACTTGAAGGGACCCTAGAATTAACCGATCATTGGTTTAACCGAGCTTTGGCTTTGACTTTGACTTTGAATAAGCGTGTATTGCACATGTAATATAGAATGTATGTGGACACTTTGATTATTGTTTTTTATGTATATACAGTATAACCCGGTTAAACCAAGCTCGGTTAAACCAAACGATCGGTTAATCCTAACTTTTTTTCGGCGGCCCACCAAAATACTACAATATATCATATAAAAAAGTCTGTGGGGTGTCAGATGACCTTATAACCACATGGAAGTTTGGTTTAACCATAACGGAGTGGCCTGGGGTCCGACAATTTTGTTTGGATTAACCGATAATTTGGATTAACCGACTTTGGTTTAACCAACTTTTTATATGATAAATGGTAGTATTTTGCCGGGCCACCGAAAAAAGTTTGGATAAACCGATCGTTTGGTTTAACTGAGCTTGGTTTAACGGGGTTGTACTGTAGTTGGATGTTTGTTTCTTTGTTGTTGTTTTACGTCCTAGCAACACCTAAGGTCATATCAGGATGGGTACCGACTTGTGACAGTATGCACTCATGGCCATTTTATAGTGCTGCCCCACTGGGAAATCAGGCCGCTGGCACCATGACCCAATATCCCACTCAGCCACATTATCCTGACACCGAGCTAACCAGCCCTTGCCCTATCCTAATAATGCCAAGCACCAGGCTAGAAAGCGACAAGTATAAATTTTTAAATCATTGATTTGACTCGACGGGAACCGAACTCGCCAACTCGCGATCCCCCGCAAGTGAGGCCTCTGCTCTACTGACTAGGCCACCGCGCCCGGTACTGTAGTTGGAAGAAGGCTAATGTTTCACAGAAATTTAGAAGTAGACGATTGTGTAGAAGCTATTGTGACACCTTCTCGTGTCCACTTTGAACCCGTTGAATATTTGGAAGCAGCTTCACTTCACTGTTTTATTATTTCTTTTGTAAGATGTTCTTGCCGATGTGAGACCTATTTCCTCCTCAAGAGAGTGTCGCTAGTAACTTGAAAAAGCCAGCAGCACTTCAATACTTTGCAAGCAGCTTTTATGAAATGCACAACCGCATACGGTTAAGTAATGAAAGCAGTCTTTGTCGCATTGCGACTGACAGCATGATGATGATGATGATGTCAGTTAGAGTCGGCACCAGACGGGATGGCCCAATGAGTTGAACATCCGTATCCTGTTTTGGGAAATCTGGGGTATCTGAAAGCATGGCCTCGTGGGTTTGAACCCTGGTCGAGTCAAATCAATTACTTAAAATTTGATACTTGCTGCTTCCTAGCCTGGCGCTCACCATTATTAGCATAGGGCAAGGCCTGGTTGGCTCAGTGTCAGGATAATGTGACTGAGTGGGATATCAGGTCATGGAGCTGGAAGCCTGGTCTCCCAGTGGGGCAGCACTACAAAGTCGCTATGAGTGCACACTGTCACAAGTCGGTACCTATCCTGATATGACCTTAGATGTTAGGACGTAAAACAACAACAAACAAACAGTTAGTGTGGGTCCTAGGATTAATCTCCCTGTCCATGGTGCCCCACTTGGAGACCAAACCAGGGCACCATGACCTGATACCCTACTCCGTAACATTATCTTGACACTGAGCTAACCAGTCCTTCTCCTATCCTAGTAATGCCCAGCACCAGACCAGGATGTTTGTTCGTTGGAGTTTTACGTCCTGGCAACATCTAAGATCATATCAGTACAGGTACTGACTTGTGAAAGTGCGCTGACATGGCAACTTTATAGTGCTTCCAGTACCATGACCCGATGTCCCACATTATCCTGACACCGAGCTAACCAGTCCTTGCCCTATCCTAATAATGCCAAGCGCCATACCAGGAAGTGAAAAGTATCATTTTGTTAAGTCATTGGTTTGACTCAGTTGGGATTCGAACTCCTGACCTGAAGCACTGCTTCCGATATGTTTTTCAGGGTCTTTGTCAATTAGTGTCGGTCTTCGGATTGATTAGTTGGTTGGCTGCTTGAGTTTTACGCCATGCCAACATCTAAGGGCATATGAGGACCCCTCTCGGATTGATCTCCCTGCGCATGGATTTAAGTAGATAAAAGATTCACGCCGTACTTCCAGTACAGGGGTGAACGACAACGTAGTCTAAATACGGGCGAAAATAGCTTTAGTATGGAACAAGAAGTAGAATGCCTGGCACCAGTTTCAAATGGTTACTTATATCACCACAGAGTTGGTGAAATGGGAGAGAATGCAAAAAGACAAGATGGCGGCCAGAGAACTCCGTCGATTTCACTTTTAAATTGCATTAAAGTAAATGTTTTATTATATTTTCCAACTCAAAAGTAGGGGGTAAATATGAAGACATATACAAAGAATAAATGTTGCTTCTTAGATTGTGAAATTAGGCTCTCATAAAGACGCATTTCATTAGTCCGATTTTTTGACCGTTTTTATATAAGGCGGGTCTTCACCCATGTACTACAAGTACCGGGTGAATCTGTTATCTAGGATTTAAGGTGCTAGTTCGACTAGTTGCCGCTTGGCGGGCATGTGTCATGGCTGCATTGAACAGAACCAAGGGGGAGGGGGGCGCCAGCGGGGTCATCGTATGGCAGTTAGCGCCTTAATACCCAATTAGTGACCGGAGGCGGTGGCCAAATAGGTAGAGCGTAGCCTTCCCATTCGGAAGGTCGGGAGTTCGAATCCCAGCCGAGTCAAACCAATGGCGTACCAAATTGTTACTTGTCACTACCTAGCCTGGTGCTTGCCATTACTAGGATAGGACAAGGACTGGTTAACGCAGTATCAGGATAATGTAACTGTGTGGGATATCGGGTCATGGTGCTGGCGTCTTCGTCTCCCAGTGGGACAGCACTATGAAGTTGCTGTCAGGAGTGTGCACTGTGACAAGCGGTCCCTGTCCGGATATGACGTCAGATGTTTCTACGGCGCAAAATAACAACCCAATTAGTGTAATGGTGCTTGTTTAGTTCATAGGATTTGCAAGTCGGGAATAAGCTTCCTTTCTTTCTTGGGCATTCTTTAAAGGGGCACAGTTCGCTGGGAACCAGCGAGCAGAATGTCCAACTGACAGCATTTGAAAAAAAAAGTTAGTTTTATTTAACGTTGCCTCTAGAGCTCATTGATTTTTATCATTGGCTGTTGGACGTCAAACATATGGTCATAGTGACATATTTCTTTGGAGGAAACCTGCTACCGCCATAAAGGCTACTCTTTCCGATAAGCAGCGAGGGGTCTTTTATATGCACTTTCCCACAGACAGGACAACGCATACCATAGCCTTTGATGAAACCATCTGTGGACGACTGGTTGGAACGGAAAATAGACGAAACTACAAATGGGACCCCTCAGCAGGATCGATCGCATGACCCACACCTTCACAGGTGGACACTCTACTGCCGGAGCTATGTCCGCTCCCCGACAGCATTTGAAGATATATGACATATTCTCAACAATCATGATCAAGTATGAGTATTTCAACTATTTGTCACTTCAGGCTACCAGACGGAATGGCCGAATAAGTTGAGCATCCATCTCCTCTTTTGGGAGATTGGGGAATCCAAACCCCTTAATTTGTGGGTTCGAACCCTGGTTGAGTCAAATCAATGACTTAAAAATTGATACTTGTCGCTTCCTATTTAGGATAGGGAAAGGACTGGTTGGCTCAGTGTCAGGATAATATGACTGAGTAGGATATCAGGTCATGGTGCTGACAGCCTAGTCTCCGAGTGGGGCAGCACTATAAAGGCACCTTGAGTGCGCCCTGTCACAAGTCGGCACACATCCTGATATGCCCTTAGATGTTGCCAGGACATAAAAGAACAACAAACAAACAACATGTCAGTTAAGGGACCACTAGGTGACAGTATCAACTTTACCTATTCTAAAGAATCAAGATACGATATAACTTTGTTTCTTAAAGGAGTACTAACCTGACCAGACCAAATTAAAATGTTCCCACGAATCAAGGTACACTATTCTTTTCTTTTTTTTTGGTTCAAGTATTTATTCATCGAATAATATCTTTTGTCAGCGCCAGAGCACTGGTCTTCCGGCCGTACAGTGCAATTCCTTAATACATAAATGAAACTACTATCAGTCGTAATAGCGACTGTATGCAAATCCTGTTTGTTACTAAAAGTATTATACATTTTATAAATGAAGTATCAGCTGTAGTAGTAACTGCGTACTAAAAGTATTATACATTTTATAAATGAAGTATCAGCTGTGTACAAGTCCAGTCTAATAAAAGTATCATACATAAATGAAACTACTATCAGTTGTAATAGTGACTGCATGCAAATCCTGTCTATAGTACTATACATTTTATAAATGAAGTATCAGCTGTAGTAGTAACTGTGTACAAATTCAGTCCAACAAAGTATCATGCAAATTCAGTCAACAATATGTATTACATGTGTATAGAAAGAAATATATCAAAATATATATACCCATTTTCAAATACATGCACAGTATATATGCAAATCACAAATACTATGAGTATGAGTGTTTTTCACTTAAAGGAGCACTAACATAAGCAGGTCAAATTTAATGTTTGTCACTAGCATGACCAGGTCAAATTTTAAAATTCTCATGAATCATGATAAAACATGAGTGTTTGTCAATTAAAGGTGCAGTAACATCATCAGTTAACTTAGATACAAGATTCACCCCGTACTGCTGCAGTAGGGGTGCAAACCAACCCTATGTAAAAGCAGTCGAAAATGCGGCTCAAAGAATTGAGAGCCTAATTTCACAATCTAAGAAGCAACAATTATTCTTTACATATATGTCTTAAGCCGTGTTCACACGGGCAATGTAAATCGATTCGTAGAAAGCGACTTGCCTAGTTCGCCTCACATTTGTCGTGTGAACGGACGTCTGAGGCGGATTAGGGCTGATTCGATTCACGTGACCCGGATAATGTAAACCACCTAGCGAGGTGGTTTACGTGAGGCGATTTCTGTGAGGCGATTTATTTTGCCCGTGTGGACGCAACCGACTTACGTGAGGCGGATTAAGGACGTGACAGTCGAGACCTAGTTTGTTGACTTTCCGGTAAATTTGCGTTATGAACCTGTTAGAGGTGCACATATATTTTTTTCATAATTTATTTTTAGGGTTTCACTGCCCAGCAGAAGTTTTGACCGTTCCAAACCGATACGATTCAGTACATACATATCTAGGTCGAACCCACTCTCTAGTGGTCACGTCGACTAACCGAAAACTGGCGCTGGTCAGGCTGGACTTGCTCATGCACAGATATCCACTTCCGCCTTCAAGTGCTGCCCGTGTGAACGGGCGGCTAATTCGACTCACCTGATTCGATTTGTCTGATTCGCCTCACATTTTGCCCGTGTGAACACGGCTTAATTGATAGCCCGCTACCTTTGAGTTGAAAACTATAATATAATATCTAGTTTAATAAGATTTAAAAGTGAAATCGACGGCATTCTGCGGCCGCCATCTTGTCTTTTTGCATTCTCGCCCATTTCACCAATTCTGTGCCTATATGGGTAGCCATTTGATACTGGAGCCACAGTTTCTAGGTCATGTTCCATACAAAACCTATTTTCGCCTGTATTTACACTACGTTGTCGCTCACCCGTGTACTACAAGTACCGGGTGAATCATTTATCTACAGTTAACTGTAATATATATATATGCAAGCATCATGATAGAATTAAAGGGAAAAGGATACTTGTTCTATTTTTTTATTGGGCTTTTTCGTCCTAACAACTTCTGAGCTCATATCAAGACGGGAACTAACTTATATTATAACAGTGTTCACTCATGTTGGCTTTATAGTGCTGCCCCATTGGGATCCTACAACCGAATACCCCACTATGTCATACTATCCTGGCACTGAAGGAACCAGTCGTTGAGTTATCCTAGTAATGCCGAGCACCAGATAATGCATAGCGCCAAGTATCGATGGATTGATAGTAGGTTGATTGATCTCACGACCTCCCGAACAGGAAGTGAATGCTTTACCTACTCAGCCATCCCATCCGCTCCAAGTAATCATGTAGCAACTGCCAATCTTGACCCATTCTGCATCCGAAATTTGAAACCCGGAAATTGCCGGAAAGCCCCCCCCCCCCAGTCCCACCCACCCACTGGGCAGGCCCGACAGCCATTTTCAGTGAACACATGCGCAGTTCCCAATGATCTTCCGGTTGCATAATTGAACACGCTCGGGGTGGGAAAAATGGTGGCTTAATCCACAACTTTTTTCTTTAAAAAAAAAAAAGTATAACCACAGCAACATAGGATTTAAAGTATGTTTTAATCGCATAGTTTAGTTATATTTCCATTTCATTGTATAACAACATGAGGGGTGCTCGGCTGTGTTGAGCACCCCATGCTACTACAAAACTCTTCCCCTTCATATCACCTGTGATGCAGTCATACTAAACCAATAGTATCAACTTATCAACCAACACTAACCAATACTAAGGAAGAAAGGAAGACAAGTCACACAGATAGACAGTGAGGGTGTTGTGCTTTAATGACACCAACTCCTGCTCACCTACCAGTGACCTATCAACCTAACCCCTCACCTTCTACTGTCCACACTATGTCTCATTATCAACTTAGCCTGTATACTGAAAGCAGTGCCTACAGCCCATGGGACAGGAGTCCTAGGGCTGTGTATACACTCAATTTGAATAGGTGAATTTGGCTAGCATCAGACAGAGTGTCTGGGGTTCCTGCTCAAGAGTAGGTCTGTCTCACTCAAGAGCCAGGAGTAGAGTGATCCCTCTCCAGAGTGTCTGGAGAAGTTTCTTGAATAATTAGTTAGAATGAGACATGTGTGGCCATGATAGGCCAAGGGGGGTCAGGTGACCAGATCTCCCAAAGACAGGCAATCAGACACTCCCCTACAGACTGGTCAGTGCAATGCCCTAATATGGGGAAGTTGCCACCCAACCCAGCCTGCAGGGTGTGGCTCTAAGGAATGTAGTATGGCTGGTGTGCTTGGCCCTGGGTCCAGTAGGGGGCAGGTAGTTGCATACAGTTACAAGTAGATATATATATGTATATCCAAAAATGTCCTTTTTCTTCAATTGCATTCTTTATGAATACATAGAGGAACATTTCATCAACCTTGAACTGCTTCATATATAAGAACATCTCTTCATTAACTTTAGGCATCATGCATGAACATATATCTCACATAGTTTATATCATGTCATCATAGGAGCTTCCGTCTCCCGTGTTGGTAGACCATGGGATCGTGGGTTCGAACCCTGGTCGAGTCAAATCAATGACTTAAAAATGTATACTTGTCACTTCCTAGCCAGGCACTCGGTATTATTAGGATAGGGCAAGGACTGATTGGCTCAGTGTCAGGATAATGCGACTGACTGGGATATCAGGTGATGGTGCTGGCAGCCTGGTCTCCCAGTGGGGCAGCACTATAAAGTCGCCATGAGTGTGCACTGTCACAAGTCGGTACCCATCCTGATATGACCTTAGATGTTGCTAGGACGTGAAACAACAACAAACAAACAACAAACCATTTCATTAAACTGAATTATTGCAATTCTTTTAAAACTAAAAATACATATGACATGTACTGCTACAGGAGGGTACCAGCACAAATGTGACGTCATCGCTCCTTAGCCAACCCCAGCAAAGGCGTGGGTTACTGGGGTCGGGTCGTTTTGCACACGACTCTACTCGCGGTGTTCGATTTGAAATTCTAGCAACTCGGGTGACCCGAGTCGCCCGGGTTGTGTTAATCGAACATGGTCTGCCTGAGAGACTCAAACGGACACTGCCGCAGTGACGGATCTCTGAAGGCCCTGTCACACCTCACCGGACTGGGGGAAACAGACAGAAAACAAACAATGTCCGGTTTGTGTCCGTACAAGTTTTGAACATGCACAAAACTAGGAATGGATGCCGCTGGACTGACCTCTATGGGTCTTGTCCGGTTTGATTTTGTTTCGTCCATTGCCTATCCGTTCATGTCCGTTTCATGTTCGTTTCATGTCCGTTTCATGTCCGTTTCATGTCCATTCATAGACCTGATGTTGCAACACTTTGACACATTTTAATACATTTTCATAGTTATCACCACCGGACTAGACAATTCTGTCCGTTGCTCAGTCCAGCATAGTGTGACATGCACTTGAAGGTCATATTCCATAGGTATGATTTCGGATGCGCAATTCCTCACATGACCTTGGCTTACCTCCCACGAGGGGAATGGTGAGTTCAAACCCTGACCGAGTAAAACTGACACCTTACCCAAATCAAACCAATGACTGGTCACGTCCTTGCCTGGCGGCCTGTCACTTGGCATTAATAGGATAGGGCAAGGCCTGGTTAGCTCAGTGTAAGGATAATGTGACTGAGTGGGATGTTGGGTCATGGTGTTGGTGGCCTAATTTCCAAGTGGGGCAGCACTATAAAGTCACTATTACGACACCTGGTGATAGGCAATGACACTTGTGTTGTGGGTCGACAGTGTGTCACTGTGTTGTTTTACACTGACGATCGAGTTTTTCAATCAATCAATCAATCAATCAATTGGATCGAGCTATAATTATCAAAAATGATTTGAAAATGGTAAGTATGTTTTCTCTATAAATCCACATTTATGCCAAAAAGACTGTCAGTTGCTCAATATGAAGCCAGTGTTAACAGAGCCTCAATTGCCTCTCCACAGACTCTGTGACCCACAAGTCCAGTCTGGATTATGCTCTGCGCATGTGTCGATGAAATCCTGTAATGATCAACCAAATATACGTATCACAGAAAATAGCAAAAACTCAAAAGCATCGGACCGGACAACTTTAAGCTAAAAGCAAAGTAAACTATATGGAACAATCTAATACATATATCTAAGATATATGGTAGAAACTACAAAAGAAACATTGGCTTAGAAACCGGCCTGCCAGCAACATGACCCGATATCCCAGTCAGTCACATTATCCTGATTCTGAGTAAAAACTCGATCATCAGTGTAAAACAACACAGTGACACACTGTCGACCCACAACACAAGTGTTGTTGCCTATCACCAGGTGTCGTACTAGTGACTTTATAGTGCTGCCCCACTTGGAAATCAGGCCACCAACATGGACCTACATCACAGCACTTAGAGGCCTTAGATATAGTCCAGATCATAATCAGATAACGAGAAATGCTAATATATATTCATTAGGGTCTATTTATTAGGGTCTATTTATTTGGGGTGGGGATCAAAACATGGTGGGGGGGGGCAATCCTCCTTAATCATTTATATGTCGGTCCGCTTCTTCAAGCAATGGTATCTCGCTGGTGTGCCGCCAATGCGCAAGATCACTTTTAATCGTCGAGAAACGTCAAACTTTTTGGCGTCAGCGCAATGTGTTGGTAGCGTACGTTTGGTGTCGATATGTGCAAAAAAAAATTGTTTGGTGTGCTGTTCTGATATTACCTTAGATGTAGCTAGGACGTAAAACAACAGAGCAACATTTTGGCGCAACGTGTGGGCACGACCCTAACGCACGCGCGACGTGTGCTTGGCGTTCGTATTACATTATTCCAGCAAGCACAAAACTTCGTCGATACCCTGATGCGCACTGCCGATCCTCGCCGACCGTCACCGTCCATCAACGAATACTTACGTGCGCATAACATGCGCGTAACGCTTCCTGACGTATCCCGACTTTGCGGCAAAAAATCACACACGTCGACGTGCGTTGGCGAGAAACGTCGTAATGGGACAGCACCATTAGAGGAACTAATGCCCCTTGCCTAAAATGAAAGCTTTCGGCGGTGCAGTGACTGTGGCTCATGAGACCATTTAAAGCATGAGTGGACAGGTGGCACCACAGGTGAGCTGAGGTTAGGATAGGTTCAACCAGTAGATGAGGTAGTTCAGGCTCCAGAAGCCGATGACTGAGGAGGGGCCTGAGGAGCAGATGGAAGCTCGGCATTCTTATACTTGTATAATGCTTATACAGCATATATACCTGTATATATATATATATATATATATATATATATATATAAATATATATGAGCCTGTCTCAAAAGGTGCTAGCTCTTCGTTTTTTGTCCATAGTAACGATTGACACAAAACAGCACAGAAACGGTTACACTGAAAACACAAGGACATTTGCTTCAAATCAATATGTATTCTATTGGGATTATGAAACACCATGTAAAAAACAAATCAGTTTATCCTGAGCAAATGCATAAGTAGATAGTATGTTGATCATTACTATGGACAAAGTTTTGTCCCATATCACTTAGCACCTTTTGAGACAATCTCATATATAGAACGCTCGCGAGTCGGTGGTAGTACATAAAGAGGTCTCCAGACTACGCCAGCAGTAGTCGTTCACCGGAACGGGAGGTTCGGCGAAGTAGAAGATAATCATCACCATTGTTATTTATATTCACATAATATATATAGTTTGTAAATATATATATATCTATATATATATAAACATATGTATATATATACATATTTGTATGTTAGTTGATTAAGCAGAGGAAATTTCAATCACAGACAATTGGTCTGCCTCAGTCCACCGTTCCTTGTCCTATCCTGGTAATGCGAGCGCCAGGCTAGGTAGCGGCAAGTATACATTTGTAAGTCATCTGTTTGACTTGGCTAGGGTTCGAACCAGGCTCAACTCATTCGGCTATCGCATCTCATTATACATATATATAATATATATATATAATATATATATATATAAACTGTTTGAGAAAAGACACAAATGACTGTAACTTGTAAGTGAATGCCATCTGATCCAATTGGCTGCTTGCTGAATGGCTGGTGGGTAACGAGGGCAACCTGGATTCGGGAGGTTAAGTGGACCGTGAAGTGTTATTTTATCGACTATTGCCAGTCGAATAGGGTGCCTCCGTGTGGAGTTGGTTGTTGGAGTTGTGCATCCTGGCAACATCTAAGGTCATATCACTTATCAGGATGGGTACCGACTTGTGACAGTGCACACGCATGGTGACTTTATAGTGCTGCCACACTGGGACACAAGGCCACCAGCACCATGACCTGATATCTCACTCAGTCACACTATCCTGGCACTGAGCCGACCAGTCATTGCCCTATCCTATTAATGCCGAGCGCCTGGCTAGGAAGCGACAAGTATCAACTTTGTAAGTCATTGGTTTGATTCGGGCAAGGTTTGAACCCGTTGGTTCGAACCCCACGATCTACCAAAACGGGAGACGGACGCTTAACTCAGTCGGCCATCCCGTCTGGTGCTCTCTGCCCGGGGCGAATAGATCAAGGTGTCAAAGGGAGTGCCCTGAAGGTGGGCCTGGCTTCTCAGATGTCCAATTAACAGGGATATCTTAATTGATGGATTGGGGATGTAGATCCTTGCAGGATCGGCTTGTGAGGACAATCTGGGGACAGTGCTGATTGGTTTTTGATGTTTGACGTCCTGACAACATCTAAGGTCATATCAGGATGGCCACCTGAGGCACTCTAGCGCAATATTCCTTATTCAGATCTAAAAAATCGCTGGAATTTCGCGGATTTCTGTGATTTGTACTATACTGCAATTCCACCGCACTTTCAGCACAATGCGGGTCCCCGCATTATATATATGCGGGCGTTTAAATGCTATTGATGGCCGATCCCGTTAGGCGGTACTCGTAGGTTATGGTTACTTTCCTTATGTTCACTCATGTTATTAGCTATACTGCTCCACAAGGCTAGATTGCCCTAATATCCTGCATAAGGCATAATATCCTGCAGAAGGCGTAATATCCTGCATAAGGCATACGATTCAAAGTTCCCGCTTTCCATATCGGTATTAGATAAATTACATGCTAGAGCTTACTCCATAGTAGATACAACACACGACACAACACACAATCCGAGTTCAGCACCAGCAGAAGTGTAGATAGATAAGAGCCTGATTGCTTAGTTTTATTCACTTATATATTGTTTTCAGATACATACAACAGTGGATGTAGGAGACCTTCTCATTGGCTATTACACTCATGCACACCAGTCACTTCTTTCCCACATGATCTCTCCCTAACATAGTTCATCATTGGCTGCCTTCAGGGCTCACACCCCTCACACCCAGCGCTGGCCAGCACCTGGCCATCGGGGGATTACCTAACATGACAGATACACTCTGGCTGGGCGAGATATGGGGGAGTGATTCTGCTTAAAGGGGCACTGCTTCCCTCCCACAGAGTGAGCATTATAAAGGGAGTACTGTTTCTTATTTAGCCATCTCGATACTCAAAATATACTTAATCGGAGAATTTTACACCTGGTCGAGTCAAGCCAATGACTTAAAAATTAATACTTGTTGCTTCCTAGCCAGGCGCTCGGCATTAATAGGATAGGGGAAGTACTGGTCGGCTCGGTGGTAGGTAATTGATTTGCACACTCCCAGAACCAGCCACTGTGGGTGATGCACACACTCATTCTTAGCAATGTCATGAGGCAGCAGTTACCATAATTAAGAGGTAGTTTGCTAGAACACAAATACCAGATCATTTCCCTGATCACATAAATATAAAATCTGCAGAGGTGTTTTTGTCAGTTTAACAATACCACCATCATATGAGGTGCAATACATGAAAATCCTTCTGTTTTAATATAAATTGAATCCTTAATTACTCTTAAATGAAACACCAAATGTGGCGAATTAATGTTGATGTGCATCTCAGGATTCTGCCATTACAGGCTTAAGAAGTAATAGGATTCTATTAACTTGACTTTATGGTGCTGTCACATTACGACGCTTCTCGCCAACGCGCATTGATGTATCTGATTTTTTGGCGCTACATCAGGATATGTCAGGAAGCGTTACGCGCGCATTAGGCGCGTGTTGGTATACGTTGATGTACGGCGATGGTCGGCGGCACGCGTCAGGGGGTCGGCGAAGTTTTGTGCTTGCACAAAACTTTCGACGTGTGACAACTCGCGGGTGCCAATGTTATGGCGACGTTAGGGGCACATCGAGATACGTTACACGTACTGGAATAACATTATGCGAACGCTACAAACACGACGCGCACGCTTGAGGCTCGTTGAAACACGTTGTGCCCACCTTACCACAACGTCGGCCGCACGCTACCACTACGTTGCGCTGATGCCGAAAAGTTTGACGTGTCTCCACGATTAAAAGTGATTTTACGCATTGGCGGCGTGCCGGCGAGAAGCGTCGTAATGTGACAGCACCATAAGATGCCCTTCGATTTAGCCAAATACTGCTTAATACGTTCATCAGTTTGCCATATATATGGGGAGTATAAAGTTTGCCATATATATATATATATATATATAGAGCCTGTCTCAAAAGGTGATAACTCTTTTTCTGTGTCCATTGTAACGATTGACACAAAACAGCACAGAAACAGCTACACTGAAAACACAAGGACATTTGCTTCAAATCAATATGTATTCTATTGAGATTATGAAACACCATGTAAAAAACAAACCAGTTTATCCTGAGCAAATGAATAATCAGATAGTGTGTTGATCGTTACAATAGACAAAGTTTTGTCTCATATTGCTTAGCACCTTTTGAGACAGTCTCATATACACACATGTGGGCACACAAGGAGCATTATGATGGTAATCAGGCCACGAGGGCCAGCCGCTATTGGATGTCGCGTCGGTCGAGCTCTCGTCACTTTTGGATTAGCGATAATAGGGCTCCTGGATGTCGCCGTATTGCTAATACTGTCATAGCACCAGACCCCGGTGTATTCCCGGCGCGGGAAGTCTCACCTGTTGGGCTAATTATGTTGGCTCAGCTATCAACAGCGGAAACCTGAGGAGGCATGCTTGTTTCACTTTACTGTGCATTTTGTTGATTTATGCAAAGGGCAGCTGGCGAGTGCTGATTCAGCAATATTTGCATCGTCTTTCACAGGTTGGTGACCAGACAGGATGACCGAATGAGTTGAGTGTCCATCTCCCGTTTTGGCTTTTGGTAATGGGATTTGAACCCATGGGTTCGAAGATTGGTTGAGTCAAAACTGATAATGACTTAAAGATTTATACTTGTTGCTTCCAAGCCAGGCGCTTGGCATTATTAGGATAAGGCAATGACTGGTTGGCTCAGTGTCAGGATAATGTGACTGAGTGGGATATCAGGTCATGGTGCTGATGGCATGGTCTCTCAGTGGGGCAGCACTATAAAGTTGCCATGAGTGTGCACTGTTACACATCGGTACCTGTCCTGGTATGACCTTAGATGTTGCCATGACGTAAAACTCCAACAACCAACCAGTCACGCATTGGCTCAGTGCAGTACAAGTTGTAGAGTTTTTTTTGTTTTTTTTTACCGGTCCGGGGTGGGGGGTTGGGGGGTGGGGGTGGGGTGACTCAGGGAAGCAAAAAGACTTTGATGATTTAGAATTGGTGTTTGTTCTGTGGAGGTAGATGGGAGGTGTGTGTATATGTGTACATCCTAGCAAACATCTAAGGTCATATCAGGACGGGTACCGAATTGTGATATTGCGCACTCATGGACACTTTATATTGCCGCCCGACTGGCACTATGACCCGATATCCCACACAGTCACATTATCCGGACACTGTGCTAACCAGTCCTTGTCCTGTCGTATTAATGCCGAGTGCCCGGCTAGGTGTCAATAAATATCAATTTTATAAGACATCGGTTTGACTCGGCTGGGATTCGAACTCCCGACCTTCGCACGATTTACGTATTTTGTTCTTCCTGTCATTACCTACATATATATATATTCCTCCAGTGTGTGTGGCGCTTGGGGTGGGGGCCACCCGTATTCAACTCATTATACGAATATAAATGCTAAGGGAACATATATACTTTGCTATTTTCTCCATTGCGCATTGGTGGAGTGCCCCTGACCAATGGAGAAAATAGCAAAGTATATATGTTCCCTTAGCATTTATACTCGTATAATGAGTTACACACCACATATATATGGATAGCGATAAACCCTTTATCACGTGTAATAAGCTCTGTAGTGGTCCTTCCCCGTCCCCCCCCCATCTAGTTGGGGTTGGGGGGGGGGGGAGGCGAGTACCAGCATGCTCTTGCCTCCCCCACCCCTGGTTGGGGCGGAACTCACGACTTGCGCGGAAGCATTTGATATATATATATTTATATATACATACATCTATGTACTATATAATTTATTATGTGAATATAAATAATGCCAGCCCCTTAATGTTTCTATCTAGCCACCTTAACTTTCATGTTATTCAATGCGGATGTGATTCACTGCGGAGCGGGCATTCTCTCCTCCCCGCCTCCTATACACAGTGAGCCAACTGTCACTCTGCCACTCTGCTCACTTTCAAAACTTTACATGGTTTTACACCTGAACTCTTCATATATATATGTATAGCTTTTTGTTCTCTCTCCAACTCCTCGCCCGTGTCCCGCCAACCCGCCAACCCACCCCCTTGCTTCCCCCACCTGGGCCCGTATGCAGGAGTCAGTGTTAGCGGAGTTTTGTATTACAGCCTGTTACCGTTTAGCTATCACCGATGTCTGGAACTGTGTCAAGTGGCATGCAGGAGCGCGTAACACTTACATTATAGCTAAACGTGAAGTCATTTATAGATTTGGGAAATCCCTCCATTCGACAATATGAATAACGCCGCCAATGTGGCGGCGGCGTTAATATTGGTTTGAATTTAGGGTTAATTTGATTAAATTTCACTTATGGCGTATGTAATTACGTTAAAAATGACAGCATTTAATCAATTTGGCCCAAATATATTACCGCCGATATGGCGGCGACGGCGGTGGCCATGTTTAGTTGACGCTGGACAGTATGGATATCGATGTCGCTGCGGCGGTGGCGATTTGTTTACTTTACATTCGTCGATTCGAAAATATTAATAACGCCGCTGATCCGGCGGCAGCGTTAATATCGCTTTGAATTTAGGGTTAATTTGATCAAATTTCACTTATTGCGTATTTAATTCTGTTAAATATGATAGCAGTGAATAGATTTGGGCCTAACCTAACACTAACACCGCTGTAAACTAGCTATATTTCTGGTTTACCTTAATCTAGTTTAAGCTTCTGGTGTTAGGCCTATCACTGACTCGTGCATGCCATTTTTCCCCGCTAAACGGGAATTCCGGCCAAACACCGTTTTGCATACGGCCCCCAGATGTCTCCAACCACCACCCGCCGGAAGCCAACTCCCTGCCGCGTAGGACCGCCACTGGCGATGCCCATACAGTGCTGCAATCACCCGCTACCGGACACAGTGCCTGAATCGCTAGAGCGCAGGCTTCCAATGCGGAAGATCGGGAGTTCGATTCCCAGTCGAGTCAAACCAACGACGTACAAAATTGATCCCTGTCGCAACCACCAATCAATCAATCCTAGCCTGGCGCTCGGCATTAATAGGATAGGACAAGAACTGGTTGGCTCAGTGCCAGGATAATGTGACTGAGTAGGGGATCAGGTCATGGTGCCAGTTGCCTGTTCTCCCTCCCAGTGGTGCAACACTATAAAGTCACCATGAGTGTGCATTGTCACAAACCGGTACCCGTCCTGATATGACCTTAGATGTGACCAGGACGTCAAACCCCAACGGCCACCAATCACCCCACCCACCCACCTCTTATTCTCCTGTGTTTCATCTCCCTGGCCTTGTTGAGCTTATCAGCAGCTACTGTGTGATAAGATAACACCGAACACTACACATGGACAGCATTGAAAACAAGCCTGAATAGGCGGGCTTATATGCTATGGACAGTATAAATACAGCCTCAATTTAAAAAAACCTTCAAAAAAGCCAGCGATGCCTTCCAGGTAATCGTTGCTGTTGTCGGATTTCACGCTGGCTCAGCAATAACCCTCCCCCCCCACCCCCATTCTCGTTACATTGTGTTCCTCTTACCTTAATGCACACTAATGTATCAAGGAGATCATGCTGAGTTTGTTGACTGTGATGCTTTTGTCTTTCTATTCGGTCCTTCATATTGAAGTTCAATATTAAAACTGTATCACTATATTAATTTTAGATCTAAGGCAGAACCAGACGGGATGGCCGAATGAGTTAGAGCGTCCATCTCCCGCATTGGTAGACCATGGGATCGTGGGTTCGAATCCTGGTCGAGTCAAATCAATGACTTAAAAATTGATACTTGGTGCTTCCTAGCCAGGCGCTCGGCATTATTAGGATAGGGCAAGGACTGGTTGGTTCAGTGTCAGGATTTTTTTATATATTTTTTTTATTGAGGCTGTATTTATACTGTCCATAGCATATAAGCCTGGGTATTCAGGCTTGTTTTCAATGCTGGCCAGCTGTAGTGTTGGTGTTGTCTTATCACACAGTAGCTGCTGATAAGGTATTTGATTGCCTGTATTTCAGTAGCAGATAGATAGTTGGTTGGTCTGGTTAGTACTATAGTAGTCTATGTTAATTTTTTTGGATTTTCTTGGCATATATGTGCTTTATTTTTTCTACTCTTATTTCTAGACTAGCCTACTCCTATTTACATATCATAGGCTTGTACGCAGCTGTGAGGTGTGTTATCTGGGTGCTTTTGGTATGGTTACCTTCCATTGGGCGTCTCGCTGGTGGGCCGTGACATGTATCACCTGCCCCTTTGCGGTGCAGCTTAGTTGGGGGTTCCTAGCCTTATTTTGCACAGCCATTTCTAGCGTGCTTCTCTCGTGAGCTTTTATTTGGCTTCTGGTCTGCTTTAGTAGTGGCGCATTATTTGCTCTAGTTGCCCTTTGTGGTTTTGTTAGGAGTTTATTGTCTTGACTATAGCTGTATGCTAATGTTTTCAGATGAATTATTCTCCTATTTTCTAGCAATTTTACTTTGGTTCTTTTGTGTATGTCATAGGTGGGGTGCAGCTTGTCTACTCTGAGGCAGATTTTCAGGGCTCTGTTCTGTAGTGTTTGCAGTTTTTTTAGAAGTTCTTTCTTTGCACCCATGTAGTTTACATCTCCATAGTCAAAATAGGGTAGCACCATGCCCTTGAAGATTTTTATTGACATTTCTTGTGTCATGTAGTCTCTTAGCTTTGCAAATAGCCACAGTTTGTGGTTTACCTTTTGGACAATTTTGTTTATACATAGGTTGTAGTTTAGTTGGCTGTCCAACTCAAGGCCTAGGTATTTGTAATGGTCTACATTTTCTAGTGTTTGGCTTCCTAGCTTACAGTGTAGTTTTCTTTCTGGCATTTGTTTATGCGAGAAGAGAACTGTTTTTGACTTGCTTGTGTTGATGGTTATTTTGTTGGACTCACACCACTCATCCAGTTTTAGTAGGAGCTTGTTTAGTTTAGTTATTACCTCCTCTTCTGTGGTGCCGTTTGCATATATGACTGTGTCATCTGCATATAGTTGGAGGCATTCGGTTTGTAACCATTTTTCAAGATCGTTTATGTAGATTATAAAGAGCAGTGGCCCTAGCACTGACCCTTGGGGTACACCACATGTGACAGGTTGGTTGTCTGATAGTGTATTGTTTATTTTTGTTCTCTGTTGCCTGTCTTTCAGGTAGCATTTTATCCAGTCCATAGTGTTGGATTTTATGCCCATGGATTCTAGTTTTTCCAATAGTATGTTATGGTCTACTGTATCGAATGCTTTGCTGAAGTCAATGAAGGCTGCTCCAACTAATTGTTTTTGGTTCATTGACGCCAATATGTCATTTGTTAGGTTAGCTATTGTTTTAGATGTGGAGTGCAGTTTCCTGAAACCTCCTTGTCTTTCGTTTAGTATATTGTTTTTTTCCAGGTGTTCATTTATGTGTCTATGTAACACTTTTTCAATGAGCTTGCCTGGGGTTTGAAGAATCGATATTGGCCTGTAGTTTCCCATGTTTTGTTTGTCTCCACTTTTGTGGATAGGGGTAATGGTTGCCATTTTCCAGGCTGAGATAAAATGCCCCTGTTCAAAGGAGATGTTGAATAGGTCGACTATAGTGGCTGGGATGGCTTGGAGTGCCTCTTTCAGCATTTTGGTTGGTATTTCGTTTATTCCACTTGGTTTAATGTGACTGAGTGGGATATCAGGTCATGGTGCTGCTGGCCTGGTATCCCAGTGGGGCAGCACTATAAAGTCGCCATGAGTGCGCACTGTCACAAGACGGTACCCGTCCTGATATGACCTTAGATGTTGCTAGGACGTAAAACAACAAACAAACAAAAAACAAAAGATCTAAGGCGTAATGAAGCAGCTCGGGCATCTCCGCCCCCACCCCGCCCCCATAGCCCTGTTTGCCATCTTCTAATCGGTTGTTCAGCAGTCGCGATGATAACAGCAACTCATCATTTGTTGTGAACTTGTCAATGACCGGATGAGTCCAATTCATGCTAGGAATGTGTGGTGGTACGTTGGACATGTGTGTGTTGCTGCAGTCAGAGAGCCTGGTAGCTTAAGGAGCTGATCTTTCCTCTGCTGACGCTTTTGTTCAGCTTCAGATATATGATCAGTTTCAAACTGTGTTGTGCCTTTGCGAATAGAAGCATGCCATGAACTCGCGTCTTTGGCCACTATCTCCCGGGTTTCAGTGTTGAGATTTCATGGCTTCAGATTGTATTTAAATTTTAAGGCAGTCCTTGAATCTTTTCTTCTGTCCTCCTTGATTTCTGCGTCCTTTTACAAATTCACAGTAGAAGAGAGTTTTTGGTATTCTGTCCTCATCCATGCGCACTACATGGCCAGCCCGCCTGAGTTGTGCACTCATGACCATGCAGTCAATGCTGACGATTTTTGCTCTCCCTAATGGTGATGTCACATTATGATGCTTCTCACCCAACGCACATTGACGTATGTGATTTTTTGGCACAACATCCAGATAGCATTACGCGCGCGTTAGACGTGCGTTGCTATTCATTGATGCACGGCGATGGTCGGCCATGGTCGGCGCCGTGCGTCAGTGGATCGGCGAAGTTTTGTGCTTGCGCAAAACTTTCGATGTGCAACAACGCGCGAGTGCCAACATTATGGCGACGTCAGGAGCACATCGGATGCGCTGGAATAGCGTTATGCGAATGGTAGGCACACACCACACGCGTGTGAGGGTCGTTCATTTGTTCATTGTTTGTTCATTGTTGTTTTACATCCTAGCTACATCTAAGGTCATATCAGGACAGCGCACCAAAACACGCTACCAATATGTTGTGCTGATGCCGAAAAGTTTGACGTTTCTCGATGATTAAAAGTGATTTTGCGCATTGGCCGCGCGCCGGCGAGAAACGTCACAATGTGACAGAGCCATAAGACTTCATTCAGTCTCTGGGATCTTATCAATGGATCTTTGCGTGAATACACATGTTTTCCGTCAATCTGATTGGACTGCACCACGTGACTTGTGTCCATTGGCTGCCTGTACACAGCGCTATATGGGCATGTGTGTGTCGGGTACCATGTCCGGCCGCCAGGTTTTAGCCACTCCTAGTCTAAGCGTATAATGTACCATAGCTGTCTTATACAGTTCAAGGGTGTATATACATGTATAATGCTGGTTACATGGTATAAGATTACCCCTACGCATCCACTGCTAAATTATGGCAGTCATCTTCCTGATGTTAAATTTGTAGTCTTATGTTTTTGAGTTTCTGCCATATATATATTTATATCTATATATATAATATATATATATACTTACCATATATGTCCCAATAGACAAGCACTGCGCGAGTGCAGACACATGGATGCGCGTCTATTCAAAGTTTAAAGAATTTCATGGATTTGTTTTCGTCGTGCCTCTGAAATAAAGTGGGACTGTCTTATTTTATGTGCATTCAGTCTGAATAGTATTTTAAATTTGTGCGCACTTTCAATCTTGAAATGGGGGAGGGGGGGCTGTGCTTCTATTGGGTAGCGTGCTTCTATTGGGACTACACTACCGCCTCCAGACCTACGCAGCTGGTCAGATTTTATATCTATTTCTAGAGACATACATGTATATATATATATATATATACATATATATATATATATATACACACATGTAACTTTACAATAGGGTGATCATTATAATCTACTTTACTTTGGCTTGAAATAACCATAATTTATATTTGAACTCTAATTGCCCTTATTTTCCTGTAATTGCCCTTAATTGCCTCTAATTGTGCTTAATTGCCTCTAAGTTTGGTTAAGTGTCTCTAATTGTGCTGCATTGCCTCTAATTGCGCTAAATTGCCTCTATTTGGGCTTAATTGCCTCTAAATGTACATAATTGTTTCTAATTGTGCCTAATTGCCTCTAATTGTGCTTAATTGTCTCCAATTGTGCTTAATTACCTCTAATCGTGCTTAATTGCCTCTAATTGTACTTAATTGCCTCTAATTGTCATTAATTAGTTTTTCAGCTGAGGTACAGCACCCAGTATGCAGATGGTGCTGTTCCTCCAAACACTTACACAGTGGGTTGTAAGGTAAGCGCTTCCCAGGAAGTATATCGCCTGCATTGTACCTAATTCCCCTTTTTTGGTTGTTAAAGAAAGCATTTGCACAAACCCAGTTAAAAAGCATTCAATCGATCAATAGTTCCGTCCTCTAGTCGAGGGTTGGATGCAATGGTTCTCCACTTGTCCCGATGGTGTGCTGTTCTGATAGACTGAATAATTCAAGCCTGTCCACTGTGAAATATTTGTAAACCATGATGTTCTTGGTCTCCCTCTCCCTCTGCTGCCATTCACCTTCCCTTCCAACAATGTACGGTATATTAACTCTACGAATGATGTGGCCAAAATAAATAAGTTTCTTGTCTGTTAGTGGCAAACAAGCTTTCTTATTTTTAATTTTTCTAAACCACCCCACAAACAACCACACCCCAACACAAATTGGTGATGATTGATTGATTGGTGGTTGCTTTACGCCGTGTCGGCAGCATAGGCCATATTCACGGCGAGAAATGTTTGTTTTTTGTTCAAACCATCGCTTTTACATGTAAAAGCAGACAATCAATTATGTGCCAATAGACACTCATTAAATTAGAAAGCTCACAATCATATATTTGTGGTCAAGGGAAACAAATTCCCATAGAAAAAGAAAAGTTTTATTAATAATTGATAGAATCTATTTAGTAAACTATATGAGGTGGTACAGTCCAGCTGCCCTCAAAAAGGCTAAAATGTTTTCCTGTTTTACCTTAGTAAAAAGGTCATGCATACTGTCTGCAGTGTAGAACTGTTGGCGCAGGGCCAAAAAATCAACGCAACTTAGTAAAATGTGTTTGAGTGTCAGCGGGGACTGACACCCAATACATTCAGGGGGAGGTTCCCCCTTGAGCAGAAAAGCATGTGTAAGCCACGAGTGGCCAATACGGCAGCGGCTAAGGACCACTTGGTCCCGCCGACCTCCCGCATGAGTCTGTGGTGGCTTTCCCACAGATGGTTCAATTTCTTTAAGTTTATTAATGTTTTCATCCCACTCATGTTGCCATTTGGATTTTATGTGGGTGGCTATTAGTGGTTTCAGATCAGAGTGAGGGATCAGACACGGTTCAAGATCACAGTTCAGGGCCTTCTTCGCAGCCCGATCAGCTCGTTCATTTCCTTGTATGCCGGCATGGCCAGGCACCCAGCACAGGTGGATGTCATACCCATCCGTTGTCAGTTGGTTCATTTTATAAATGACCGTTGCTAGAATAGGGTGATTCGTTTTCAGTCCAGCAACAGCCAGGAGGCAAGAGAACGAATCACTGTATATAACATAGTTAGTGTGGTTGGATACCTCGATACACTCCAAAGCGAGAAGGAGTGCTCGGGCTTCTGCAGTGAAAATCGAGCTCTGATCGGGCAAACATACACCAAATTTTTCCCGTCGGCAGACTGCCGCAGCAGCTACCCGGCTTTGGTCTTTCGAACCATCAGTGTATATGGAGAGGTGGTCTGCAAACTGACCTTGAATCTCTGCATGCAGTCCTTGGTACTCGAGTGGATGTGTCCCAGATTTCCTCAGTTCGTGAGTCGGAGGATAACGATGGCTTTCTCAACGACCACGGGGGATGTTCTGGGATTTGGCATCCTCCAACACTCCAAATCCAGCCCAAGGCCTCCAAATGAGGTTTCATTCGGAGCCTCATGGCCGGATGTAATTTGGCCGGCTTCATCTGGATTCGCATGTTACACGAAAATAGACTGTGCAGGATTCAATGCATAGTTTTATCTTGACTACATATTGCATGGCCAGTTTGATTCTCCTGCAGCAGCCCAATATATGATTTCCTTGCGGAACCATATACTATGCTGCCGTAATCCACTCGTGAACGAACCAAGGTTCTGTACACGGAGAGCAGAACATCTCTGTCCGCTCCCCACTCTGAGCTGGACAGCACCCTCAGAATATCCAGCGCTTTCAGGCATCTTGTTTTCAGGAACTTTATATGTGGAGATTGGGCATGTGCGCACAAAATAGGCACATGCCCAATCTCCAATTTAGATGTGTGTCTATGTTGGACAAGCCTTGGTTGGTTGGTTAGTGGGTTGGTTGTTGGAGTTTACATCCAGGCAACTCAGTCACATTATCCTGACACTGAGCCAACTAGTCCTTCCACTATCCTAACAATGCCGGGTGCCTGGGTTAGGAAGCGACAAGTATAAATCTTTAAGTCATTGCTTTTAGTTATCTACCAAAGCGGGAGACGGACGCTCGACTCACTCAGCCATCTCGTCTGGTCATAGTCTGATGAAGGCGTAGCATCTTATTGAGATTTGCTTCTACATATACCAACTTAGCTATTACTGTACTTATTGGGACCAGACGGGATGGCCGAATTAGTTAGAGCGTCCGTCCCTCGTGTTGGTAGACCGTGGGGTGGTGGGTTCGAACCCTGGTCGAGTCAAACCAATGACTTAAACAGTGATACTTGTCGCTTCCTAGCCAGGCGCTCGGCATTATTAGGATAGGGCAAGGACTGGTTTGCTCAGTGTCAGGATAATGTGACTGAGTGGGATATCAGGTAATGGCTCTGGTGGCCTGGTCTTCCAGTGGGGCAGCACTATAAAGCTGCCATGAGTGCGCACTGTCACAAGTCGGTACCCGTCCTCATATGACCTTAGATGTTCCTAGGACGTAAAAGAACAACAAACAAAATACTTATTTAAGCTCCATAGTCCGATGAAGCATAACATTTTCAAAACCAAAACACTCGACTGGATTTTATCCTTCATATCAAACTTAGATAATGATGCACTTATTAAACATTTTGTAAAATATTCCAATAATTACACATTGGTGGGTAATGTGAACTGGTCTATAAGGGATTACAAATGTTATAAAAAGGTAAATGATGTAATGTGATCAGATGCATGTGGTATTGTGTAGTGCTGGTGATCCTTTACCTAGATTAAATAGAAATTGTGTATTCTATAGATAGTGTGAGAGGGGCACTACTGTTAGTGTGATAGGGCCTTAGCAGCTCTGCTCACAACCCCCTCCCCCTTCCAACTGTTAGATACGGATCACTGCACACCCAGACACAACATGGCAGTCAGGGCAAAACAACCAAGGCATGGATACTAGAATGCTTACTGTTGATTGGCGGACATGTGAATGGTTACTGTTGATTGGAGGATCTGGTCATGTGACAGGCCATCTTGAATTCTAAAACCACTATATAATAATAAACCTGAGGGCGCAAGCTCTCTCTCTACCTTTCACTCTATACTCGTCCTTACTTCTACTTGCCTGTAGTGATTTCATATTTAGCCTACCTACACAACTACAGCTGCCAACCGACGACTTTACAATTTATTGCCACATAGAAAGTCATATTGAGTCAATTTAACAGAACCTTGTATTGCATGAGCCTCTGGTGTCGGCGTTTTGGATGCTTGCCAACATTAATTGTGTATGCTTCCACTTCAAATATCTCAAAGGTTTTCCATGTAAAATAAAATTCACTTCAAACTAAAATAAGGTATATTATAACAATCAATTTAATATATTTATCTCAGAAAAATGACAGATGTTTGTTTCTTTGTTGTTGTTTTACGTCCTAGCAACATCTAAGGTCATATCAGAATGCGTACCGACTTGTTTGCGTTGATAACATTCCACCATCGTTAATAAAGACAAGCTTATTTCTGCCTGTGTGCCTTTTGTCCACAGAGAACATAATGCATGTCACAAAATGGGCACTGCCCACTACACAATACACAAAGCACAGTCCCCCCCACAGCCCCACACCCCCACCACCCCATACCCCATACCCCACACCCGACACATACACAGGGGAAGTAAGAGAGCCTTTGGCCTAACACTTTATCACTAGAAATACAAATATAGCAGATTTTATTTTGGGGAAACAGAAATATAGCAACTTTTCATTGACCTATTATAAGTTGTACTTCAGGAGGCGCGGCTGGAAATAATATATCGTTTGTAGACAGTGCCGAGGGTATGTCTTAATGTTAGTACCTGGGTGCATATGTGTGAGTGTAGGTGTATTTGTAGGTGGGTATGTGTATGTGTAAGGAATTGGATGTATATTTATTTGTGTGGGTAGATTTGGGTGTTGTTAGGTCTGGGTGTAAATTGTAATGTGTGAGTGCAGTCAGGTGTGGAATATTGTAAGTGTGTGTGTGAGTGTGTGTGTATGTGTGATTGCAGTTAGGTGCAGGAATATTGTAAGTGTGTGAGTGTGTGTGTGTATGTGTGAGTGCAGTCAGGTGTGGGAATATTGTAAGTGTGTGTGTGTGAGTGTGTGTGTATGTGTGATTGCAGTTAGGTGCAGGAATATTGTAAGTGTGTGAGTGTGTGTGTGTATGTGTGAGTGCAGTCAGGTGTGGGAATATTGTAAGTGTGTGTGTGTGAGTGTGTGTGTATGTGTGAGTGCAGTCAGGTGTGGAATATTGTAAGTGTGTGTGTGTGAGTGTGTGTGTATGTGTGATTGCAGTTAGGTGTAGGAATATTGTAAGTGTCTGTGAGTGTGTGTGTATGTGTGAGTGCAGTCAGGTGTGGGAATATTGTAAGTGTGTGTGTGTGAGTGTGTGTGTATGTGTGAGTGCAGTCAGGTGTGGAATATTGTAAGTGTGTGTGTGTGAGTGTGTGTGATGTGTGATTGCAGTTAGGTGTAGGAATATTGTAAGTGTCTGTGAGTGTGTGTGTATGTGTGAGTGCAGTCAGGTGTGGGAATATTGTAAGTGTGTGTGTGTGTGTGTGTGTATGTGTGAGTGCAGTCAGGTGTGGAATATTGTAAGTGTGTGTGTGTGAGTGTGTGTGTATGTGTGATGCAGTCAGGTGTAGGAATATTGTAAGTGTGTGTGATGAGTGTGTGTGTATGTGTGATTGCAGTTAGGTGTAGGAATATTGTAAGTGTCTGTGAGTGTGTGTGTATGTGTGAGTGCAGTCAGGTGAGGGAATATTGTATGTGTGGTGTGAGTGTGTGTGTGTATGTGTGAGTGCAGTCAGGTGTGGAATATTGTAAGTGTGTGTGTGAGTGTGTGTGTATGTGTGATTGCAGTTAGGTGTAGGAATATTGTAAGTATGTGTGGGTGTGTATGTGTGTATGTGTGATTGCAGTCAGGTGTGGGAATATTGTAAGTGTGCGTGTATGTGTGGGTGTGTATGTGTGAGTGCAGTCAGGTATGACAATATTGTAAGTGAGTGTGTGTGTATGTGTGAGTGTAGTCAGGTGGGGAATATTGTATGGGTGTGTGAGTGTGTGTGTATGTGTGAGTGCAGTCAGGGGTGGGAATATTGTAAGTGTGCGTTTGTGAGTGTGTGTTTATGTATGTGTGTAGTTAGGTGTGGCAATATTGTAAGTGAGCGTGTGTGAGTGTGTGGGTATGTGTGAGTGCACTCAGGTGTGGCAATATTGTAAGTGTCTGTGAGTGTGTGTGTATGTGTGAGTGCAGTCAGGTGAGGGAATACTGTATGTGTGGTGTGAGTGTGTGTGTATGTGTGAGTGCAGTCAGGTGTGGCAATATTGTAGGTGTGTGAGTGTGTGGGTATGTGTGAGTGCAGTCATGTTTGGCAATATTGTAAGTGAGCATGTGTGAGTGTGCGTGTGTATATGTGAGTGCAGTCAGGTGGAGCAATATTGTGAGTGTGTGTGTATGTGTGAGTGCAGTAAGGTGGGGCAATATTGTAGGTGTGCGTGTGTGAGTGTGTGTGTATGTGTGAGTGCAGTCAGGTGGGGCAATATTGTAGGTGTGCGTGTGTGTGTGAGTATGTGTGTATGTGTGAGTGCAGTCAGGTGGGGCAATATTGTAAGTGAGTGTGTGTGTATGTGTGAGTGTAGGTAGGTGTGTGGGTGTGTGGACCCAACTGTGAGTAGCTGGGTGTGTTTGTTAGTGTGTGGGTATCGGTATGGTTGTGGCTGTCGATATCGATGTGTAGTTAGGTACATCTATGTTCATGAATGGGTGTGTGTGTTTATGAGTGTGGGTGTGGTTGTGGGTGGGGGTATGTCTGTGTGCGTAGGAGTGGGTGTGGTTGTGGGTGTGTGTATGTATGTGTGCATAGGAGTGGGTGTGGTTGTGGGTGTGTGTATGTCTGTGTGCGTAGGAGTGGGTGTGGTTGTGGGTGTGTGTACGTCTGTGTGCGTATGTGTGGGCGTGGTTGTGGGTGTGTGTATGTATGTGTGTGGGTGTGGGTGTAATTGTGGGTGTGGGTATGTCTATGTGCGTAGGACTGGGTGTGGTTGTGGGTGTGTGTATGTCTGTGTGTGGGTGTGGGTGTAATTGTGGATGTGGGTATGTCTGTCTGCATAGGAGTGGGTGTGGTTGTGGGTGTGGGTCTGTCTGTGTGTGGGTGTAATTGTGGGTGTGGGTATGTCTGTGTGCATAGGAGTGGGTGTGGTTGTGGGAGTGTGTATGTCTGTGTGTGGGTGTAGGTGTAATTGTGGGTGTGGGTATGTCTGTCTGCATAGGAGTGGATGTGGTTGTGGGTGTGTGTATGTCTGTGTGTGGGTGTGGGTGTAATTGTGGGTGTGGGTATGTCTGTGTGCATAGGAGTGGGAGTGGTTGTGGGTGTGGGTCTGTCTGTGCGTGTGTGTGGGTGTAATTGTGGGTGTGGGTATGTCTGTATGTGGGTGTGGGTGTCATTGTCGGTGTGGGTCTGTCTGTGTGTGGGTGTGGGTGTAATTGTAGGTGTGGGTATGTCTGTTTTTGGGTGTGGGTGTCATTGTGGGTGTCGGTCTGTCTGTGCGTGGGTGTAATTGTGGGTGTGGGTCTGCCTGTGTGTGGGTGTGGGTGTCGTTATGGATGTGGGTCTGTATGTGTGCGTAGGAGTGGGTGTGGTTGTGGGTCTGTATGTGTGCGTATGAGTGGATGTGGTTGTGGGTGTGGGTCTGTCTGTGCGCATAGGAGTGGGTGTAATTGTGGGTGTGGGTATGTCTGTGTGTGGGTGTGGGTGTAATTGTGGGTGGGTGTATGTCTGCGTGCGTGCCTAGGAGTGGATGTGGTTGTGGGTGTGGGTTTGTCTGTGTGTGGGTGTGGGTGTAATTGTGGGTGTGGGTCTGTCTGAGAGTGGGTGTGGGTGTAATTGTGGGTGTGGGTGTAATTGTGGGTGTGGGTGTAATTGTGGGTGTGGGTGTAATTGTGGGTGTGGGTATGTCTGTGTGTGGGTGTGGGTATGTATGTGTGTGTATGAGTCGGTGTGGCTGTGGGTGTGGGTCTGTCTGTGTGAGGGTGTGGGTGTAATTGTGGGTGTGGGTCTGTATGTGAGGGTGGGTGTGGGTGTAATTGTGGGTGTGGGTCTAGGAGTGGGTGTGGCTGTGGGTGTAATTGTGGGTGTGGATATGTCTGTGTGTGGGTGTGGGTGTAATTGTAGGTGCGGGTCTGTCTGTATGCGTAGGAGTGGGTGTGGCTGTGGGCGCGTGGGTGTGTAATTAAAGTGAACTAGTTGACCTTTGTAGCATTGTCCTAAGTACTGTCTAATCAACCTTAACATGCATTCCACAATAAAGAATGCTTGACATAACGCAAAGGCCATGCCACATACTGACATAGACCGCGCCCACATTGTTGACAACATGGTGCGCACTTCTTAAGGTCAATGAGGCGTCCTGGCGCTTCTTATGAATCTCCTCAGGAAGTCTTGTGTGAATTATCTTGTTTAGATTCTTTTTCTCTTTGAGATTTTAAATGGCAGCACTCAACATTTCCGGGTCTTTCACTCTCTGGTCAATAATAGTTGATTGGGTATCACGATATATCAATGCTATGCATATATATATATATATATATATATATATATATATATATAATATGATATATATATATATATGTATGTATATACACTTATACATATATACATATAGTAAACATGATATACACATGTATACATGTATACATCTATACATCTATACATACATATATTTATACACATATATATATGTATATATATACATTTATTTCCATATATACGCATATATACACATATATATACATATATATATATGTATATGGAAACTTACTATATACACTTGTATGTACATATAATATATGGAGTTATCTAGATATACGTGTATATACATGCATACATGTATATTAGCATATATGTATAAACATATATATGAATGTATGCACCTTTTGTTTATTTAATAAGTATACACACAGATGTACGTATGTATTGGTATAAAAATATACACATATATGTATATACCTGTATACATACACATATTTAGGACATATATAGGTACACATATATATATATATATATATATATATATATATTATAAGCGTAAATGTGATTAAATATATGGGATATATAATTTATTACTATGAGTATAAAGGGGCGGAGCTATATTCCTATATCCTGCAGGATCCTAGCATTTAATGCTGCCTTTATTATTAACCCACAATATATTATTGTTATATTTGCTGCGGGCTGGTTCCTGCTGCACTATCCTGGCGCCCCACCATGTTGTCATATGCCAGTCAGACCTTGTCAGGGTCACATCGGCGCCAGTGATGTGACCCTGACAAGCCCCCAGATATGCCAGTCAGACCTTGTCAGGGTCACATCGGCGCCAGTTGCTTTGGAAGGACCACAGTCTACCTGCTACATGTGGTTCCTTTGTCTACCGGTTCTACCTGTTGTTTCACCTGGGGCCAGCGGACGACTTCAGCTTGGATTCCATTGCATCGACGAAGTGATCAGCAATAACAAGGCTGATCGCACCTGAACACAGATTGACGGTATCGTGAAACTAAACCTGATTTTCTTTCAAGGGACAGCGGACGACTACAGCAAAATGATTTCATTTGTGTCAGTTTCGACATAGTTACTGATCACCGATGATAGACGGCCTCAGGACGACGTCACTGCCATTACTGTAGCCTTGTTGTGGGGCCAACGGACGACGGAGGCAGAATGTTTTCATGTTGTCGATAAATAATGGCCAAATCGGGCCAGTGGACGACTTCTTTACAAAATAACGGTCGATTATCAGTATTTGCCGCTTGTACACACCCTTAATCAGGTTTAATATAAATTGCACAAATAGAAAATTCCCCAAGTCTCGACCATGAGAATATTATTTCACCTGTGTCGAGTTCTGTGTGTGTCGATCACCAGGATTTAGTTTGTGTATCGATCTCAACCATCCACAGTGAGGAACGATCGGCAAAACTAATGCTACCGTAAAAAACAATTTGAATCTCGACCGTTAGGAAAATATTCACGTGTGTCGATTTCATTATTCGACCTACGTGTATCGATCACCAGTGACGGGCTTGTGAGTCGATTTCAACTGTCCATATGGAGGAACGACCGGCAAAGCTGACGGTATCGTAAAAACATTTAGAATTTTCGACGGTTGAGAAAAATACTTCACGTGTGTCGATGTCATTGTGTCGATCGGCGGTTGTGTTTGTGAGTCGCTAACTCGACGGAATGCAAGCATTGGAGGGCAGGAGGGTCGTATCGATCATCGACTGTAATTTTGATTGACTGTATTTTAGACAAACTTGTGGAAAAAATAAATAAATAAATAAATAAAATCGCAAATCATTATGCTGCATTGACATTTAAGGTAAAAATACTGAACTAATGTAACACAGTTGTGAGTCCTAAATATAATCGACATTCAGGTCGATTTTACACTAACTTGATTAGAGGCTTTACAGTAAGATATAGCTGTTCTGCAATATATGGGCCCTAGTATTGTAAATGAAGACCATGGGTCAAGCTATAACACACCTGGTACTTTTGGCTGCCATAGCCTAGCTGAAAAGCGCAGCGCCAAGACTCGAGATCAGCAATAATCAAGTGAGACTCATGTGTGCCGAACATCAGCGCGCTGGGATGCGATACCATTAACACACAGTTTGTGCTCTGCAACTATTACAGATATAGTCATAACACTGGAAAGTTCATAGAATGAAGCCCGATCGATTAAAGGGACTATGACGATAGACTTCTGCGCAGTGTGTGGAACGAGTCACAACGGAGTCGAATTAGACTACTGCAGTAAGAAGGAGAGGACAGCGGAACCAACGCGCAGAACTACACGAAGCAGTGCCGGTAAGATGTCTAGGTCGGCGACGGGGGAGTCAGAGCCGGAACCTGCTTCGGACAAGTTGGCTCTGGAAGAACAACGAGATGCGGTGCGGCGAGAGTTGGAAGAACTAAAATTGGAGGATGAGCTAATGGAGCTAAAAGATGAACGGGACCGTCTCCTAGCAGCACGTGAGACGAAAAGGAGGCGCGGTAAAAAGGCTGCGACAAATTCGCCTCAACGTCAGGAAGATAGCCCGGTTGGGGCAACATGCAAGATGCCGGCCAACGACCAACCGTTGGCCGCCGGTACGACGGAGTCAGGCTATTCAAACTACGGACGCTCAAGGAATAGATCGAGGGAGCGGCGGCACCGACGTCGACGTTCGTCCAGCAGTTCGTCGGTGGATAGTGTGGATCGAAAACTTAGAAGTAAGTGGTCCCTGAAGCGACATGTCGAGTCAAAAAAAGATGTGAAGAAACTCAACTGTGAAGAAATTATCTGTGCAACCGCTGCCTGGGTGTTAGAAATTCCAGAGATGTCTATCCAGGACCACCGGGCAATGTGGGAACACATATATTTCCTCTCACACCGGGCCCGCTATGGTGAATATCAAGATAGGGCGCATGCGGACTATGACTTGTGCATCCGTAAGTGGGTGGTCAAACGTGGGTTTGAGGCATTCTCCAGCGCCCATACGGGAAAAAGCGTGCTTCATTATGGCCCGGACAATATAAAGAAGAAGCAGCCAGTTCTACGGAATTACAGTGAGGGGAAGCGAGGCAGTCGAGGCAGCAAGCCGAACATGGCTTGCTATGCCTGGAACCGCGAGCGGGGCTGCAGCAGGAAGGAGATGGAGTGCAGGTACGAACACAAGTGTTCAAAGTGTGGCGGGAGGGGCCACAAGAGAGTCACTTGTAAGGACTGACCTACTGGAACATTGGAGCACCTGCCTGATCGCACACCCATGTCTGACCCAACAGTCGTCACGAGTGGACAGGGTACTGTTGGTGTGGGGAGCGCGCCCCAACTAGTGATGCAGGTGGAGACTACGGGAGCTTCAATATGGGATGTTGATCAACGTCAGGCAATATTGTACACGTCAACCATTGACAACAGCTCACAACGCGCGAATGGGAGAATGAACATGCAACCAGTCACAACAGGGGAGATAGGTCAGGGGAATATTTACCCTACATTGGAGCAATGCGCAGGGAGGAGCAGCAGTGAGATACGTGGTGGGGATGTGCGATTGGAGGACGATGCCTACCAGGGAGTATCTCGGGTGACACCACAGGGATTGGAACACCCACCCGTAAAAAACTAATCTGGATTGTGTGAACAGCTGACCGGAGTGTCTGCCGCGATAGCGCAGGCAGGCTACGAGGACCTATTAAGAGTGCATTATTGTGATAGCGATAAACGCTGGGGCGTGTCAGTAAGGGAGAACACAAACAGTAATTACGTGACTTTTCGGGTGGACAATGACTGTCTGAATGGCACTTGTGCATGCGTTTATGAATTGTTTTCTATGCCATGTCAACTAAAACCTTGTCGTTTGTTTGCAGAAGCATTTTGTAGGGGGGACACTGATATAGATGCTATGTTTCTCCTTCAGGGCACGGTCTTTGGGTTCCATGTTATTGATGACAATTGTGACGTAACGTATGGCTGTCAGCGGGAGAGAAAGAAATCTAGATGGGAGAGAAATATAATAGAGACCCGGCTAGCAGCGGAGTTAGAGGAGGGAGTCCTAAGGAAAGTCGATAGTCCTCCGGCCTGTATCCATGGGATCTTCGTCGTTCCAAAAGATGATGGCGGTGGGAGAAGTGTCATTGACTGTAGTAAACCAAAAGGTGGGAGTGTCAACAATTACACAAAAGGGGTGGCCCCAAGTTTAAATATAGTGGACTGGATGACGTGGTAGAATGCCTGGAGAGGGGCGACTACCTAGCCACTATTGATATCAAGGATGCTTACCGCGCTGTCCATATTAAACCAGAACATAGGAAAAGACAGGGGCTTCACTGGGTTTTTGAGGGTGATTCGGTGGGAACCTATATGATGGATGGGAGACTCTGTATGGGTCTCTCGTCTAGTCTGTATATATTCTCTAGAATTTCAGACTTCATTGTCCGATGCGCAGGCAGAGAGGGGGTCTGCAGAATTATTAACTATCTAGACAATTTCTGCATTCTGGGCAGTACGGAGGAAGAAACTACAGGGTTGCAACAACGTGTACTCTCTATATTGCGCAGATTGGTTTTTGTTATCAGTTTTAAAAAATTGCTCTCACCAGCTAAGAAAATTAGATTCTTAGGGATCAATGTAAACTCGGAGTCGCTGGAACTTACTCTCCCTGACGATAAATTGAAGAAGCTTCGGGATATCCTCCTGCTCTTCTTGGGTCGTAGGAAGGCGACTCGTAGGGAACTCGAGAGACTCGCTGGACACCTCGCACACTGCGCCAAAGTTATCAGGGGTGGGCGAACTTTTAGTAGGCGGGTCTATGACCTTATAGGCACCCTGCGTGAGCCATTCTACCGTGCACGGCTTAATGCCGGATTTAGGGACGATATCAACTGGTGGGCATCATTTGCTGAAAAATGTAATGGTAAGGCGGGTATGCTCGGGAAGTTTGCGGTAACTACCGCGGTCTACAGTGACGCTTCGAATTGGGGAATCGGTGCTTTGCATGAGACTGACTGGTTAGCTGCTTCCTTTAAATCAGAGGACAATGAAGTGTTAGGACAGCTGATAGGACACCATCATGTGGTGCTCCCCACTGAGGCAGGGAGGGACCACATAAACATAAAAGAGATGAGGGCTGTGATGGAGGCGGCCACACGTTGGTCATCAGGATGGGAGGATTCCGAGATTATATTTATAACAGACAGCGCGGTAGTCCAATCCGCTCTTAATTCAGGGAGATCCAGATCAGTTGGGATTATGTCCATGCTGCGAAAATTATTCTGGCTTGCAGTCGAGAAGAACTTTACATTCTTATCAACTTACATAAATACCACAGTTAATGTGGTGTGTGATGCCCTCAGCAGGCTAGACGTAGAGGGTGGTGCCGCTAGGATTAGTGGAGTGGATGTGGGTCGGATTATGTGCTGTGCACACCTCTTCGACGCTCCGCTGTTCTGTCTTTCCAGGACTGGAGGAGCTGAGGGCAGAGCAGCGGGGATTTGAGAAGCTTTTCTACTCAAAGAATTCGGTCACCACGAGATCGGTCCAGATACGAAAGTATTTTGACTTCGTTGAGGCGTCGGATACCATGTATTCCTATCTAAAAACCCCTTTGCAAACCCGAATATTAAATGATCTCCGGGTAGCGACGAGTCTTTCGTCTGGAGGCATGAGACGAGGAGTGGTTGGGGGCCTGGGCTGGTTTAGCCAGCTGGGGTTGGCGGTTATTGCTCAGCCAGATGGGCCTCAGCAAATAAACTAGGCTTCCACCACTTCTCGTCTTGTCTCTTATTCTCCTACGTCGTAGCCCAATTTATGGGATATATAATTTATTACTATGAGTATAAAGGGGCGGAGCTATATTCCTATATCCTGCAGGATCCTAGCATTTAATGCTGCCTTTATTATTAACCCACAATATATTATTGTTATATTTGCTGCGGGCTGGTTCCTGCTGCACTATCCTGGCGCCCACCATTGTTGTCATTATGCCAGTCAGACCTTGGCAGGGTCACATCGGCGCCAGTTTTAAAAAAATGTCTTGGTAGGGCGGTTTATTGCTCAGCGATGGGCCCCTCAGCAGATAAAATCTAAGGCTTCCACCACTTCTCGTCTTGTCTCTTATTCTCCTACGTCGTAGCCCAATTTATACATGTTATAATTTAAATCCACTTATGTGTATGCGTATAAATGTATGTAAATACACATATTTGTATACATGTAGGTGCATATATATATATATATATATATATATATGTATACATATATGTGCATACATATGTATACATATGAATATGTACGTGTATCCACATAAATGTATGTAAATACACATATATGTATACATGCATATACATATGTATACATATATATGCATACATATGTATACCTATATATGCATATTTATGCATACATATATACACATGCATACATATATATGCATATATACATATATATATATGTATCCATGTAGGCATACATATATACATGTATACATATAATAATTCCTACGTTCTACCTATGACATAGAAGACACGTTATGGTATAACAAAGAAGACAAACAGTGCGATATGAGTTGGCGGTAAAAGAACAACTTCCAAGCAAGTGGAGTGTCAAGCCCCGCGCAGGAGGTGGAGCGGTGCATGCCGCCCCCCCCCCCCCCACACGCTCCAATCCGGGGAGCGGGGAATAGGAGAGGAGGCACTACAGAGCTTGTTACAGGCGACAAGGGGCTTATCACTATCCGTATACATACATATATATACATATATATAAGCAGTTCTACGAAGAGACAAGGACAATATAATTTTTCAATCGGTGGAAGAATGGCGCAAGCTGGCGCAGAACATCGAATATATATCAGCGGCGGACACGCCGGTACCAGGAGCCGGCCAACGCGCCTGCGCGCTGCTAAGATCCGCGCTCATACAACCTTGAAACGACTTCTTCTCCGATACCTATATATATATAATGTTATTATATAATTTATATATATATGCATACATATAATATATATATATAAATGAATGGCAAGGTAAACACCATTAACACTGATCCAAACAGTGAAAATGCGCATGCGCAAGACTCCACATCTGAATACATTTGTTTTAGGTAAGCAAAGCACATTTATTTAGTTATTCCATTTCCCATTGTGTATAAGGTGCTGGATGTGAACAAAGGTGGCAGATTCTGTACCTTTCAAAATGTCACCCATCAGAGACACAGGCCCCTCTTTCCTACACAATCATCACGTGACTGGATGGGACTGATGAGAACCACCAAGGCGTCACTACGCAGTTTCTGATTTGCATGTTGGGGATTTTCTTTCTATTCGTGGAGTCTTGGTTTATTTGTTTTCACACGAGGTGCATCGGACTGTTAGCTTTATATTGAATTATGAATTATGAATCCGCCATGTTGACTCTGGAATCTATAAATACGCATACATTAATAATAATATTTACCTACAAAACGGAACATAATATATATTTTGCATAGTTGTTTTTTCCCCTCCAAATTAGTACTCACCAAAACTTACGATCATAGAGCTGTTATATATTATATATCATGTATATATAAGATATATATTATACATAGAGCCTTTATATAGTATATGTATTATATGTATATCATATATATTATATATATCCTAGATATCATACATATTATATATATTATACATATTACATATATTATATATAATATGTTGCATATATTATATGTATCATATATATTATATATTATATATATATTATATGTGTTATATCATATGTGTAATGTATAATATATATATATTATATATATTATATATATATATTATATGTACATCATATATCATATATATCATATATATATTACATATATTAATATACATATTACATGTATCATATATAATATGTCATATATATTATATGTATCATATATATTATGCATTATATATTATATATACATATATTATATGTATTATATCACATGTGTAATGTATAATATATATTATATTATATTAGATATATCATATATATCATATATTATATATGTATCATATATATATATATATATATATTATACATATTACATGTATCATATATATTATATGTATCATATATATTATACATTATATATATTATATTTGTTATATCATATGTGTAACGTGTAATATATATTATATATATCATATATTTTATATATATTATATATATCATATGTATCATGTATATATTATATATCATATATATATCATATATATTATATATATCATATATATTGTATATGTTATATATATTACATATACAATCTCAGTGAATGAGGTGAAGGGGTGTGAGAGAGGGAGTTGGTAGAAAGCTGACCATCCTAGTCCATATCATATCGCTTTATCAATAGTATTTTTGGAGGGGGTTATTTCCCATGAAAATCTTGTATATATATATTTTACCAATTCATTAAATTCATAAACAAGTTGACCTAAGCAGAACACAAAATATATTATATATATATAAACAAACAAATACATCAAACAAACGAATCAATTACATGTTTTATCTTTGCACATTCTTCAATATACATATGACCCACTTTCAGTATAATCAACACCTAACCAAAAGTGACTGAATTAATTGATTCAATTAAGCAATTAATTAATTATGACTATGACCATTCCCTCAGCGTACCTGAATGTGCGACAAGGCTGTGGCTGTTGTGAGGTGCCGAGGGGGTCCTCGTCAGCAACATGTACCGAGTAAATCCAGTCGCACGCAGTTAGTGGCAGTAGGCAGGGGGCAGTTTTATTATTATTATTATTATTGCAAAGAAAGAGGCATGCAGCAGGCAGATGTCCATGATTTCTGCTGAGGCTAACACACACACAAACTCACAGTTGATTGTGTGTACTCATGGCGTCATACACAAATCAACACAGGAGTCCCTATGTGTTGTATAGAAGTCATCATCATCATCATCACTTTCATTATCACCATCCTCAACGTCATCATCTTTCGCCATTTCTCGAGGATTGTTGGAATGAGCGACTCTAAAAATGAGCAGCTCAAGAAATGAGTGACTCAGAGAGGAGTGACTAGGAGAGGAGTGAGCGACTCGGAAAGGAGTGACTGACTCTTCGTTCATGGTGGTTCGCTACTTGTGTGTGTGCAACAACCGCTTAGTAGAAAGCGACAGTAGCTACATAGTAGCGATGTATTAATCATAATAATATATATATATATATATGTATTTATAGTGTTCAATGACTCCTGATCCTCGTATTGAGTAGCAGCACTGCTTGATATATAATCGCAATGTTAGCAATGAACACCATCCACTGCTGTTCATCCAGTAATATATAGCAAATATCATCATATTTAATATGTATATATATATATCGAATATATGATATATATATATAATGTCAGCATTTGCTTGTTTGAATTTGCCTGTTCAGCCTTATTTCACTATATAGTGATTACCTTGTACTTAGTGTTTGTTTGCTATTGTTATTTTCCTTATGAGAGTATTATCAATATCGCTATCGATAATACTAACGCCGGAGTCAGATCGAGGTTGTCTTCTCTACATCGACAGTCTCGATTGGGTGCGGGGCCCCCTTCGTTGAAAAGTAGACACGGAGCAGGTTGTGGAGCAACTCAAGCAGCTCGACAAGGGTGACGAAGGTGATACCGATCCACAGGTTGAGGATGGAGCCGAGCGACCCGGTCATGGAAGTGCTTGTGTGGAGTGGCTTGTCCGAGTATTGTAAGACTTCGCGACTGACATAGTAGACGTTGATCTTTGCGAAGTTGCGTGGTATTAGGTCCGTGCGCCGCAGCATCTCATAACCGACGGTGACGTTCTTCTTGATCTCCTTGCCGATATCCTCGTAGAAGTGGAACTTGTCGCCGTAAACGTCCTTCTTGGTGAGGAACTTCTTGTAGAAGGCGAGATGCCGCGACACATGCGGCCATCGGACATCCACGACGCGGTAGTCGTAGTGGTAGTCTTCGCAGCCAGGTGGACACTCATCGCGGCACTTGTGTTCGATGAAGGTCAGTGAACGCGCGTCGATGCACTTCTGCGCCTTGATGACGATGCTGTGGTTGTCACTGAGGTGGCCGCAGTACTTGTGGCGCGCGCGCTCCTGTTGGCTCGCTGGCACGTCTGGGTCCAGGCAGCCGCAAGTGGCGACGAGACTGTCCTGGGTGCACTTGTTGACGCACATAGTCTGGCTGTGGCTGTGGAAGGGGTCCTCGTGGTTCAACTTGATGCAATTGCTGTAAGGCCAAGGCATGTGCGTCTTGTAGATCTCATGCAGCTGGATGGACGTCTCCATGCCAGTGTCGGCTGGGATGTCACGTTGCAAATTGGGGAACTGACCCCGCTGGTGGATAAGGACCTTGACCCCGGAAGCGTATTGCGCAAACGGGTAGCGACCAAAGTTTGAATAAAGCCGCGGCTCGAAGTCATCCATGTAAAAAACCACCGACAGCGTGGTGACCCCTAAATCCGAAGTGACATAGTTCGTCGGGTGGAATGTGAGGCATGCCGGGAATGACGGCGTTAGAAACACAGCTGTCGCTTCCGAGGAGTAACACTTGACACTGCGACCGTTTATCAACAGGCGGCAGTAGAGCAGGAAATGCTGCAAATGTTTCCGAATGGTCTCGTGGTGTACAAAGGCATTCTGGTAGTAACCGAACGTGCCCTCAAGTCCCCGCAGGATATTACTCTCCTCTTTGCTCAGTTCGGGCAAGCGGCGCATCCTGGCAACCCTGTCCTGGTAATCAGCATAGGACAGGTTGCCCTCCTCTACTGTCGTTCGCGGGTTGGTTTTGCAAATTGTCACATCCGGAAAGCTGACATTGGCACTCTCCGCATACTTGACACTGGTGGATGTCTCGAAGCGCATGTAGCTTTGGATTATCACGTAGCTCTGATAGGACCCCATGGCCGTTCCGAAGATAACACACGCCATCCACATCAGGTAGAGACACTTTCCGCGCGACCTGATCAGGCGCGGCAGCCCCTTGATACTGCTCGTCTCAAGGAACTTCCGAAACTCTGACTTGGCCGTGTCTCCCATCGATGGGGGACCCCGCCGGCCCCGCTCCGGTGACAGATCACAACTGTACCTCTTCCGGACCACCAAAGAGGTGTTCATGGCTTTCTGGTACTGTGGCATCCTGGGAGATATTGTTTTAGTAATAGTAATAATAGTAATATTAGTGATATTAAATCCTAGTTATCTCAAGAGTTATCGCAAAAATAGAAATGATGAGGCTGGTGATGGTGATGATAACGACATTGATGCCAGTCTCAGCAAGAATGATGCTGCTTCACATCATTTGCAGGCAATGAGTATTAGCTTTGCCTCAGCCAGTTCTTTGGCAACATCCTCATTGCTGATGATTCTGGCTGGCTGGTGTATGCTGGTGTATGCTTCCATACACTTGCGTTGATGTCGGTCTCAGGAGGATTGCGGGTTCCAGCGAAGAATCCAGCATATGGAGATTATTAATTTGAGGTCCGCATCGATCAGTTCGTCGTCAGAATCCTGTCCGACTACAACACTCCCGGAAGTCATCCTCGACAGGTGGGACCTCACCGACACTGTTATGCTATTTGGAAACCCACCACCCTCTTTAAGCTCCGTCACTATCTGATTTTTAACACATGCCTAGCCGTTGGGCTCAACTTCACGTTAACCGCGCCTGCGCTTAGGGCAGGGTGTATTCCAGGCACGCGCACATGCGCAGTCGTATAGCGCAAACCTGATGGCGATTTCAATCCACCGTGCTTTTGTTTGTATCAGTGTGACTGAGATACCCCACACCCGACACCACACACCACACACAACACCTCTCCTTCCCTAACTTTGCCTCCCTCCCTTCCTTCCTCCCTCGTGCTCTGGCTTCCTCTACGTTCTGTATTCTTATCGCGATTCTAAATTAATGCAGCGAATTCATTATTCGTTATCAGAGCGCATTAAACGCCTATCTACCTATCCCCGTCCTAATATGACCTCAGGTGTGGCCAGGCCTTAAAACTCCAAAAACCTACCTACCTACCTAGCTGGCTACCTGACTGCCCACCTTGTGTGTACCTGCTGGTGCCCGATAGGTACAGCTAAGATGCCCTAAATTTATACCGAAAAGCCGCACCCGGAGCCGGCAGGATCTCCCAGTAACCGGAAGTTGACGCGGCGCGAATTGATCTAATCAGCCAATCAGCTAATCAGCCAATCAGCGGGGACTCAGCAGGCGGCGCCGCGCCTTAACCCTGTTAGCCCGGCTCCTGGACGGTGGCGCCACCACTTGGGCGACGGTGGAATGTGGAATTACGCTGTTTGTGATCTACTGGCAACACCTGGCCACCTGTTGGAAGCTAAGCCTCTAAGGTCATTGTCCGGGTCCCTCACCCTTGTTATTTCCGCTATCTATTCCACCACCACCACCACCGTCTCCTCACTCACGCCCCCACCTACACCCACACCCACACCCACACCGAACGCAATGGCCGAATCGGCAGAGCGTAGGCCTCTCGTGCAGAAGGTCGGGAGTTCAATTCCCGGTTGAGTCAAACCAACGACTTACAGAATTGATACTTGTCACTTCGTAGCCAGGCGCTCGGGATTATTAGGATAGGGCATGGACTGTGTTGACACAGTGTCTGGATAATGTGACTGAGTGGGATATCAATCAGATCATGGTACTAACGGGCAGCCTGGTCTCCCAGTGGGGCAGCAGGTATAAAGTCGCCATGAATGCACACTGTCATAAGTCGGTACCCGTCCTGGTATGACCTTAGATATTGCCAGGAGGCAAAACTCCAACAACCAACCCAATGCTGGGCCTATATTCACGATGCGGTGTTAGCTTACACTCGGTGTGTTTGCACTCCTTGCGTACTGAGTTTTCGCCGCTAACCCAGAAATCCCGGCCAAAACCAGTTTTGGCTCGCTAACACCGCATCATGAATACGGCCCCAGGTGTTGACAGGGCCCACCTGTGTATGTCCGACCGCGTGTGTCACCGAGTCCCACCCTTGTTGGTGCCGGGAGTCGCCGCCCCGTACTCCCGCCGCTAACTACACCTGTTTGCCTTGTGACCCAGCGAGGCACATCTGAGAGAGAGATAGAGAGAGATATAGAGAGAACGCGATAGAGGGGGCCTAGATAGTCTCCTTGGTAACGCATACGATTAAGCCAGTCTCATTGGCAACCGATAGATTGAACCCCGGCTGGTTTCGGCTCAGCCCACCTCTCCCTTGTCCCTAAATACACCTTTGTATCTCAGTACAAATTGCAATTACTGGGACAGGCAGGTCGACTCTTTGATTAATTTTGGTGACGACTTAGCTTAGGTGCGTCCATGGGTGGGTGGGTGTTGATTATATTTGGGATGCTGTGCTTAGGGATTGGAGTTCGGGATTATGGGGCTTAAAAGGGGGGTGGGGGGGGGGGTGCGGATTAAGCGGATTTAAGGACTATTGGAAAATCAATCCGGTAATTACTATTTATATTGATCTATTAATTAATCCGAAGATTTTATTTCCGGGATATATATATATGTATATGTGATGTATAAGCATTATGCGAGTATAAAGGCGCGGAAGGGAATTATTCTTATTCTTATTATTATTCTTCTTCTTCTATCTTACCTACCATTGTCCTCGATGTATTCACCTCCTATATCTACTCCTGCTACTGGTGGCGCCACCTACGGCCTCCACCTGTACTACAGGCTCTCCCATTGTCATTCAAGCCCTGGAATGTATATGCTGTATAAACAATTATAGGAGTATAATTACTCACAAACTGATGATCTATGAACTCTGTCTGCAGTTCATATCAACCTGTCACTACACCTACTAGTACTAGCTGACACTCCTCCAGTCATCTACTAGTCAGGCATTCTGTCTCACCTGGTGCTGCCACCTGGCTTCTTCTTCCTCGCCTGTCTCTGCGTCACGCCTTTACCACTCGCTCCAATATGTGTATACTCATTTATATATGTTATACATTGGGTGGACAACCACTTCCAATGCACCGACTGAGACGGGATATTCGAGAACCTCTCCTCTTACATAACTCAGCCCCCTAGTTGCGCATGCCTGAAATTACACACAATTAATCGACAACCAATCAGAGCGCGGTGCTGTTATGCAATGGGCGCTCGGCTCCAGGGTTACTGTGCCGTCCCTGCCTGCCCTCTGGCGGAGGCTTTACAACTGGTCACTTGGTGTCTGCGTCGCTGGCACTGCTTTGTGACGTCATAGTCACGTGAGAAGCAAAGCTGGTTTATTTTCCGGCGTTGAAAGACGCTGGTGGCAGACGACACTAAACGGACTGACCTTATTTAACATGTGCGTGTTGGTTTAGTGGGTGTTTGTGGGTTTTATTGTGTGTTTAAGCAAATATTTATATATTTTTCTTTTCTTTTAATTTCCTGTCCACAGTCGCTTCATGACATCAGCACTGCATCCACCAGTAGACGTCTTTAGTGTCGCTGTGTGTGTGTTTGTGTGTTTGTGTGTGTGTGTCAGTCACAACATCCTGTGTGGGGAGAGGGTTACTTCACCCTTTGACACATTTCGCCATTGGCGCCATCAAAACGCCGGTGTCTTGTTTGCAAATGTCCGATAGGCTATGGCAGGTTGTGGGGTTGTGTGTGTGGTGGGGGTTAGGGTGGGTGGGTGGGGGTGGGTGTGGGGGTGTGAGAGGTGGTGGATGGGGATGGGCGGGCAGGTAAGCGGTTGGAGAGAGGGGATGAGGTGAATTACCCGTCCTGATATGACCGTCCCGAGATGTTGCCAGGACGTAAAACTCAAAGAAACAAGACAAAACAAACAGTAATTTGAGGGTATCCTTACCGCTACCTTGCGACTGGGTTGGTTGGTAAATATAGAGGTAGCCCTTGGCTAAGAGGGGAATAGTCCAGACGGGATGTAACGCCCTCCTGTTGCTGAAATACCCTTGACTATCATACAGACCATAGGTTCGGGAGGAACCTATGGCGTTTCGCAAAACAAAATATATTGCGCTAATAATTAATCGAATATTATGACCCCGTTATAACGTGGTGGTACAGGTCCATATAATGCCACCGAGAAAAAAATCGTGGTCGCGCTAAATCGGGGTTCTGTAGACTGAATTACCTTTGAATTATGGAATTCTGCGTGTAATGAATCATCGCGTTATATCCGAATTTGCGTTAAATCAGGGACCGTTATAATGGCATTTGATTGTATCTCTACTGATGGTAAAACCCTGTTTAATCGGTCAGCTATCAAACTACGTAATTACTAACCAGAGAGGAGGGAAGCTATATTAGCCTATGTAGAATTATATGATGTCCATACATGTATGAGAAATTCACTAAATCCACTATCCAATGCCCCGAATTGTGGTTATAGCTTAATGGGATCCTATATAGTGGGCGGTATTATAAATATACAAGGCTGGCACTGGTCGGCCCCTCTCTCTCTCTCTGAAGTTACAAGTAGAGCTGAGAGTATTTGAGAGTACTCGAGTAGATCTGTGTAGCTCTAAGTGGACCTGAGTTGCTCCGAGTCTATCGGATTCGAACCCGCGAGGCTCAAGGGTACATCTGAGCAGCACCGAGCTTACTCTAGAAATTCCTCGTGTTTCCAGGATGGGGGGTGTGATATATATATATATATATATATTGGAACCGCCCCGAGTGGTCTACAACATCACCCGAGCTGCTCCGAGCTGCTCCGAGTTGATCCGAGTGCGCGCCGACTGTCTCCGAGTGGATCTGGTTGTCGCTTATAGCTGTGTCGGAGCACTACCCGGGTGGGTGAGAAGAGATGGAGGGTTTCTGCGAGCAACTCCCGGTAAATCCTTGAGCCGCTCACACACTCCCCATCCAGTCACCACCCGCACCCGGGACGCTCAACTGGCCGCCACCTCGAGTAAGACGCTGGTAATGCCGCTGTCCCCAGGTTCAATTTCTGTCTGTCTGTATGTCTGTCTGTCTGTCTGTCTGGCCTGAGGACAGGAGAGAATGGACAGACAGACTAACTGACTCTGTACCGGTCACCACAGCTCCAGTGACACTGTTTCGCTGTTACCACTGGTACAGCTGGTACCACAGCTCCAGTAACACTGTTCCGCTAGTATTCTGGTACTTCAGCTCCAGTAACCCTGTTTCGTGGGTACCGCTTGTACTGCTGGGGCCACAGCTCCAGTAACACTATTTCACTGGTACAGCTGGTACCACAGCTCCAGTAACCCTGTTTCACTGGTACCGCTCGTACCGCTGGTACCACAGCTCCAGTGACCCTGTTCCGCTAGTATTCTGGTACTTCAGCTCCAGTAACCCTGTTTCGGGGGTACCGCTTGTACTGCTGGGGCCACAGCTCCAGTAACACTATTTCACTGGTACAGCTGGTACCACAGCTCCAGTAACCCTGTTTCACTGGTACCGCTCGTACCGCTGGTACCACAGCTCCAGTAACCCTGTTCCGCTAGTATTCTGGTACTTCAGCTCCAGTAACCCTGCTTCGCTGATACCACTGGTACTGCTGGTACCACAATTCCAGTAACTCTATTTCGCTGGTACCGCTGGTACCACCACTCCAATAACCCTACTTTCCTGGTACCACTGCTATCAGGCCAGTACAAGAGGGTTGTGATTTGGAGTGGGGGTGGGGGGAGGGGGAATGGTGGAGGGAGGTCCCACCTGGAGCTGAGGTGGTTCTGGCCTGGAGTAAATGTAGTAGATGTAATAGATGTAGTAGATGTAAGTAGGGGTAGACTCTTCAGGGAGTGGGAGGAGAGGACAGTGAGTGGTGGGGAGGGAGGCGTAGAGGTGAGTGGGGGGGGGGAAGAGAGCAATTCTTAGGATGTTCGCTATGGCCCGGTCTGAGATTTAGCTTAAAGTTGCATAGCCCGATGGTTTTGAGTTTCTGTCAATTTCTGAGATAAATATATTAGGTTGATCGTCATAATCTACCCTACTTTAGTTTTGAGTAACTTTGATTTTAAATGGCTAACTTTTGAGATATTTGAAGTGCAAACATGTCAAATTAATTCCGGCAAGCACGACAAAACATTGACACTATAGGCTTCTTTCAGCAGTAACAGGTTCTATTAAGTTCACACAGTATTCCGTTCCATGTGTTGACAAATCTTTGATAAGTGCACCACTATCTAAGTTACATATGTAGAATCAAAATATCTAGATCACCGTCTTGCTTTTGAAAATGTGATGTTTTCATCGGACTATCCTGCAGCTTTATAGGAAGAGTGTGATCATGGTGGTGCTTAAGTATGTTATTAATGGTGTCAACCGGAAGCGTCAGTTGGTGGTGGGGTGGAGGGAGGGCATAAGGCCTCCAAGCTGGGCCAAGCCGCTGCGGTTGAAGGCAGCGTCAGCTGATTCGGGCCGAACCGAAACTGATTATACAGGTGGCCTAATAGGCGATTATACAGGTGTCCTACTAGGTGATTATACAGGTGTCCTACTAGGCGATTATACCGGTGTTCTAAGCAATTATAGCCGTGTCCTAGGCAATTATACTACTATCATAGACGATTTTTCAGGTGTCCTATTGGGCGATTATACCAGTGTTCTAAGCAATTATCGTAGGCAGTTATTCCGCTCTCTTAAGCGATTATACTGTGTCCTACTAGCTGATTATACAGGTGTCCAATTATACTACTCTCTTAGGCGATTATACAGGTGTCATACCAGGCGATTATACTGGTGTTCTAAGCAATTATAGCGGTGTCCGAGGCACTTATACCATTTTCTTAAGCGATTATACAGGTGTCCTACTATGCGATTATACCAGTGTTCTAAGCAATTATAGCGGTGTCCTAGGCAATTATACCACTCTCTTAAACGATTATACCGTTGTCCTACTAGCCGATTATACAGGTGTCCTAGGCGATTATACAAGTGTCCTCAGTCCACCGCTGGTGTTCTAGGTGATTATACCAGTGTCCTAGGCGATTATAGCCGTGTCCTAGGCAATTATACCAATGCCATAGGAGATTATACCAGTATGATTATACTGACATCCTAGACGATTATACATATGTCCTAGGTGATTATACTGGTGTCCTACTAGGCGATAATACCGGTCTCCAAGGCGATTATACCGGTGTCCTAGGCGATTATACTGGTGTCCTAGGCAATTATGCCAGTATGATTAAACCGGTGTTCTATGTGATTATAGCCGTGTCCTAGGCGATGTTACCGGTGTCCTAAGCAAACCACCGGTATCCTAGGCGATTATTCCTGTGTCATATGCGATTATACTGGTGTCCTATGCAATTATACCAGTGTTTTAGGCGATTATCTCGGTGTCCTAGGCGAGTAAACCAGTGTCCTAGGTGAGTATACTGGCCTACTAGGCGAGTTTCCCGGTTTTCTAGGTGGTTATACTGATTTCCTAGGCAGTTATACCGGTTTCCTGGGCGGTTATACTGGTTTCCTAAGCGATTATACGAGTGTACTAGGCGATTATATCAGTGCCCTAGGCGATTTGACCAGTTTCCTAGGCGGTTATACTTAGCTGGGGGTGTGGGGGGGGGTACTCCACCAATTCATATGTGAGGCTTATTAAGATAGTTACACGTTAATAGAATGTTTATTCCCCTCTACGTATTTATACTTGTATAATGCGTTATACATGACGCGTGTTATACATGGGCGGTGGTGCAGTGACCTCTGGTGCAATAGTCGCTGCTGTCTATTGACGTAGAATCTGTTATGGTGGCTGATGCTATTTTGTGCACATCATCTCCCTCTGGGCTCTTGGGATCCGCTCACTGACATTAAATGTGGATGTAGAATGGCGCTGTGATATATCATGAAAGACGAGGTGATAGATCACGATGCGCGATATGAAAGACCATGACGACAGCCGATGTATATATATACATGTATGTATATCAATCTCACGATGTTGATAGAGCATGCCACGTGATGTGAGAGATCATGACGATAACCGATGTGATATATATATATATATCTATCTCACGATGTCCAGTGTGCCGATAGATCACGATACACGATATGAGATATCGTGACGATAGCCGATGTGATATATATCACGGTATATAATATATATATAAATCTCACACCGTCCAGTGTGCCGATAGATTACGATACGCGATATGAGATATCATGACGATAGCCGATGTGATATATATATATATCACAATATATTATACATATATAAATCTCACGATGCGTAGTGTGTAGATAGATCACAATATGAGATCATGATGATAGCCAATGTATATATATATATATATATATATATATATATATATAAATATCAATCTCACGATGTGCAGTGTGTCGATTGATCACGATAAGTGATATGAGAGATAATGAAGATAGCTCGTGATATATATATCACGATATATATCACGGTATGCAATATAACAAATTGGTCACACCGCGTGATACTCTATGTAGCTAACTATGTGCAATTCAATAGATCATGATACTACAGGCAATAGCGCATAATGTGTGATGCGAAAGAAGACAGTAATCAATGGATTACAATAAAGTAGATTTGACGCGCTTCCAAGGATATTCAACAATGCACTACTACAGGCTTCTCAGTACGCGAATGCTTATGCAGGTGCACAGTGTATATACATCACCATGTGCAATCCGATAGATCATGGCACAGCTTCCAGTGGAGCATGATGTGTGATTCAATAGAACACAGTAAGAAACTAACACTTTGAATGTGCTTCCAAACCTCCTGAGATCCACTAGATCTACTAGTACTGCAGCATTATCGCTGAATGAATTCCTGCCCGTGTGCACACTTGGTATAAATCACAATACGCACTTCGATAGATCATGGGCACGCTGTGTGATATAGCACGATGCGCGACTCGATAGATCACGGTTAGGGATTATTGGAAAGTAACGCACTGCTACAGGGTGCTCGGTCTGCGTATTCATGCGCATGCGCACAGTTATGGCTTCCTCCCAGTTCCTTCTTATCACTCCGCGTTGAGGTCCGTCCCCCTGCCTCCTCCCTTGTTAATCCTCTTGCCGTAGTTTCGGCAGGGATACCTAATCTCCCGTGTCTGACCATATGAATGTCTCAGACAATCACTGCGGGTCCTTTCTCCCTTTGTCTCTAGTTTGTAGAGTCGGCGTCTAGTAGATATATCTGCATGGTGGATGCTACTTATGGAAGACGGTAGAAGTACTCTGATTGGTTTAGGGTCCAATAGCAATACCTCAATATGGATGTATAATAACAATGTATCCCTCCTGTGTTTCCTGTTTGGTTTTGTCACGTGCTATAAAGTAGGCGCAAACACAAGTAGCCGTACATCCAATGTAACAAGGCGCGTACTATTTACAAATTAGTAATATACTACCATCCTGATATGACCTCAGATGTTGCCAGGACGTAAAGCTCCAACAACCAAGAGTAATACTGTAGCGTCCATTACATCCTGTCCTCCTGTGTTGTTGGGTGGGTCTTTACGGCTCGTCCTGATATGACCTCAGATGTTGCCAGGACGTAAAGCTCCAACAACCAAGAGTAATACTGTAGCGTCCATTACATCCTGTCCTCCTGTGTTGTTGGGTGGGTCTTTACGGCTCGTCCTGATATGACCTCAGATGTTGCCAGGATGTAAAGCTCCAACAACCAAAAGTAATACTGTAGCGTCCATTACATCCTGTCCTCCTGTGTTGTTGGGTGGGTCTTTACGGCTCGTCCTGATATGACCTCAGATGTTGCCAGGATGTAAAACTCCAACAAGCGACAACAAAACGCAGCGACAGTCTCTCCAGCTAGCCTCGTTTTCACTCTAGACTCCAGAGTGAATGCGGCGCACTCCAACCGAACGCTAAGCATTGTGGGAAGGCGCACAACCGCCGCATTGTTCTTAGCGTTGACGCGCGTCGCGCCATCTATCGGAGAGATCGCGCAAAGCGCACACAAAGTTGTTTACGCGCAATGCCTTGGTGGTAGGCAGGTATCCATAGCAACGGCGCGCATTGTGATGTCTGCAACTACTTCGTCTATAATCCTCACCCAGGCGAGAGGTTGTAGTGTAATGACTTCTAAAGTAGCCAGGAGCGTGCACTGTCACAAGTCGGTAGCCATCCTGATGTGGTATGACCTTAGTTAGATGTTGCCAGGACGTAAAACTCCAACAACCAACACGGGAGTCGACATCAGCAGTGGCCTATCAAAGGGTGAGTATACTCCAACAGGTTAACGGAAGTTCACTGTTTTAAGTTATGTTCAGCGATTATTGTGTTTGCACAACACACAGCACGCGCCTGTTGTGGGTGTTGTGGGTGTTGTGGGTGCTGTGGGTGTTGTGGGTGTTGTGGGGTTTTAGGATGTTGTGGGTGTTGTGGGTGTTGTGGGTTTTTAGGATGTTGTGGGTGTTGTTGGTGTTGTGGGTGTTGTGTTTTTTAAGGATGGTGTGGGCGGTTTTGCGGGGGTGGTGTTGGTGTTGTGGGTGGTGTTGTGGGTGTTGACGGAGTTGGGGGTGTTGTGGGTGTTTTTTATGATGTTGTACGTGTTGTGGGTATTGTAGCTATGTGTTGAGGGTGTCTGTGGGTTGTTCTTGGGTGTTGTTGATGTTGTAACAGTCACGCCTCAAGTATATTAGGGATATTATGTGTGTGGGAGGCGGGTGTGAGGCGGGAGCTGAGGCGGCTGGGGGCGAGAGTGTGTGTGTTGAAGTTGGAGTCTTGGTGAGTGGGGACAGTAAGGGTGCTCTCCTAGGAAGCATCCCAATCCAAATGGTGAGTAAGTAGTGGAAGGCCTGGCCCCCTCCCCCCTCCCTCTCACTGCGCCGTCTGGTGGCAGCACGGAGGCAGCCGTCACGTGACCGGCGTGTTGCGCGCGCAGTCGCGGCTATGTAAGATGCCCGGGCTGCTCCTACTGCTCCAGCTGCTCCAGCTGCTGCTGCTCCAGCTGCTTCCCCAGCTTCTGGTGCCCCATCTGCTGCTGCTCCAGCTGCTGCTGCTCCATCTGTTGCTCCATCTGCTGCTGCTCCATCTGCTGCTGCTCCATCTGCTGCTGCTCCATCTGCTGCTGCTGCTCCAGCTGCTGCTACTCCAGCTGCTGCTGTTTCATCTGCTGCTGCTCCAGCTGCTGCTGCTCTTGCTGTTCCAGCTCCTCCTGCTGTTGCTCCAGCTGCTGTTGCTGCTGCTCCTCCTCCAGCTACTGCTCCTCCTGCTGCTCCTCCTCCTCCTGCTCCTCTTCCTGCCCCGGACGTGGTGGCCGAATCGGTACGGGAGATTGGGAGTTTGGTTCCAGGTCGAGTCAAACCAATGACGTATAAAATTGATACTTGTCGCTACCCTAGCCTGGCGGCTCAGCATTAAAAGGATAGGGCAAGGACTGGTTGGCTCAGTGCCATCATAATGCACCTGATGAGTGGGATATCGGGTCATGGAGCAGGCCTGCTGATTACCCAGTGGAGCAGCAATATAAAGTTGCCATGAGTGCGGACTGTCACAAGTCGGTACACATCCTGATATAACCTTAGATGTTGCCAGGACATAAAACTCCAACAACCAACCTGCTCCTTCTGCAACGGGAGGAGCTTGGCTCAGCTCCGGTCTGCAGACGGGTGGGGTGGGAGGGGGGTGGGGAGGGGGGATGGCTGATTCAGGAACAGGTGGCGCCAGCTGGTGGTACGGGTTGGCGAAGGACGGGAGCATTTCAGTGGTGTGCCGGTGGTTGCTCTGTGTCGGGTGTGGAAGGTGTGGACAGTGGTGTGACGTGTGTCGTGTGACACAGTGGTGCGGTGTGGGTACGATGCGAAAAGTGTAGGGTTGTGTCTGATAAAGTGGTGTTGTATTGTGTGGAGTCTGTGAAAGGTGTGAGGGAGTGTATGACGAAGTGGTGATGCATTGTCTGGAGTGTGTGGAGGGTGTGAGGGAGTGTGTGACGAAGTGGTGATGCATTGTGTGGAGGTTGTGAAAGGTGTAGGGGAGTGTGTGACGAAGTGGTGATGCATTGTGTGGAGTCTGTGAAAGGTGTGAGGGAGTGTATGACGAAGTGGTGATGCATTGTGTGGAGTCTGTGAGGGAGTGTATGACGAAGTGGTGATGCATTGTGTGGAGGGTGTGAAAGGTGTAGGGGAGTGTATGACGAAGTGGTGATGCATTGTGTGGAGGTTGTGAAAGGTGATGGGGAGTGTGTGACGAAGTGGTTATGCATCGTGTGGAGGGTGTTAAAGGTGATAGGGAGTGTGTGACGAAGTGGTGATGCATTGTGTGGAGTCTGTGAAAGGTGTGATGGAGTGTGTAACGAAGTGGTGATGCATTGTGTGGAGGGTGTGAACGGTGATGGGGAGTGTGTGATGAAGTAGTGATGCATTGTGTGGAGTGTGTGGATGGTGTGGAAGGTGTGAGGGAGTGTGTGATGAAGTGGTGATGCATTGTGTTGAGGGTGTGAAAGGTGTGGGGGAGTGTGTGGTGATGTAGTGTTGCATTGTGTGGAGGGTGTGGACGGTGTGAGGGAGTGTGTGACGAAATGGTGATGCATTGGGTGGATGGTGTGGAAGGTGTGAGGGAGTGTGACGAAGTGGTGATGCATTGTGCGGAGTGTGTGCAGAATGTGAAATGTGAGCGTGAATGTAAGGGTGTGTGAGAAAGTGGTGAGGAGGGTGTTAGTAGCTGCTACAAAGTGTACATGCTCCCGGTGCATGTGTGTGTATGTATGTGTGTGTATGTGTTTATGTGTGTGTGCGAGGTGGGAGGCACATCAACGAGCATGTAGATAATACAGTGTACTTATTAAATAATGCCATTCTCACTCTCCCTCCCCATCTCCTTCCCCTCTCCCTCCCCTCTCCCTCGTCCTCCCTCTCCTTCTCCCTCATGCCCTTCCTCCCCTCCCTCTCATTCTCCCTCCCTCCGACCCCTCCTCTTCCACTTCCCCTCCCTCCCTCCCCTCCCCTCTCCCTCTCCCTATCCCTCCTCCCAACCCTCTCCCCTCCCTCCACCACCCTCTCATTCTCCCTTCCCCTCTGCCGCAACTCTTACTCTCCCTCCATCTCTCTAATCTTTATTCTCACCCTATATCTCCATGCCCCTCACCTGTCAGTCACTCTCCCCCTCTCTACGCCCTACTCTCTCCCCCATCTCTCCCTCCCCGTCCATCTCTCCCTGCCCCTCACCTGTCAGTCACTTCTCCCCATCTCCAACCTAGCGCGTCTGGCCCCTGCCCAGACACAACACCTGGCGGACCCGGCCCGCCGCCCGTCAATCAGCCAGTCAGCAGCCTGCCGGCCAATCAGAGCACGGGCCTTGTTTCCATCTGCTCCGAGCTGCTCCGAGTGGCCCCGAGCTGCCTTAGGCGTCTCTGAGCAGCTCAGTGCAATTTGTTGTCCATTTTATTTGCCATAAGGCCAAATAAAAAAGAAAATTGATAATCGTCCCCGCCCCTGCCTGAAAAATCGCCCGCCCCTGATTTCTTTTAATTTAATTATTTTTTAACTGTTAAATGGAGAGGGTGGGTGGGTGAGAAATTGGAAAGGGGCGTGAAGAGGGGGGATTGGATAGGGCAGTGGGGGAAGGAATGGAGAGAGATTTTAGGGGATATTAGGTACATAGTAAATACTAAGTACATGGGAAAATTATTATGTGTGCATTATAGTTTGTTCATTGGGTGAGTTTCCGGCCGACCACTTAGTGAGGAGGAGGTAGTATTATAAAAAATTCTCGGGCGCAAGTGACAGTGTAGCAGCCAGGATAGAAGCATGCCAGTGGTGGCGCCCCCGGTCATGTGGTTGGAGGGGGGAACATACATCAAATAAGCCACCCAATCAATAATAAGGTAGTGTAATGGCCCCACGCCCTCCGACCTCGCACACATC
>CM059201.1:2986660-3038326 GCA_030323885.1 Branchipolynoe longqiensis
ATAGTATTAACACATCTTACAGATCCTTATACTAAGCTAACCAATCATTGTCCTACCCTAGTAGTGACACTGAGCGCCCGGCTATGTACGGACAAGTATCAATTCCGTAAGGCATTGATTTGACTCAGCCACCATTCAGACTCCTAACCTTCCGCACGGCAATCTTGCGCTCTGCCGATTGGGCCACTGCGCCCGGTTCTCAAGCAATACATAAACACAAATCCGCATTAATTCCACACACACCGCGGACGCTAACTGAATGCACCAGAGGACATACACTACACATTCTCTATCTCAACGTCACAAATGTTCCATCTATCTCATCCTATTCGGACAAGCGGGAGATTTAATTGCGCACAACTTTGGGATTATGGCCTCGAGTTTGCTACATGTCCTGACTGCGCATGCGCGTAACTCAGCATCATTTACGAGGGATGTACGCCGCTATTCGACGTGATTATCTGCAAGTCCATCTACACAATGGGCACGTGTTATGGAGTTGTTACAGCAGCCTCCACCAGGCTGTCAGCTTTATCACACACCACCCAGAGTTTGTTTGTTGTTGTTTTACGTCCTAGCAAAATCTAATGTGATATCAGGATGGGTACCGACTTGTGACAGTGCACACTCATGGCAACTTTATAGTGCTGCCCCACTGAGAGACCAGGCCGCCAGCACCATGACCTGATATCCCACTCAGTCACATTATCCTGACACTGAACCAACCAGTCCTTGCCCTATCCTAATAAGGCCCAGTGCCTGGCTAGGAAGCCACAAGTATCAATTTGTTACGGTATTGGTTTGACTCGAGCAGGGTTCGAACCCATGATCCCATGGTCTACCAACACGGGAGACGCACGCTCTAACTAATACGGACATCCTGTCTGGTTACACTCATAGCTGTTACAGCAGCCTCCACAAGGTGGCGCCAGGCTGGCAGTATTATCACACACCTCTCATAGTTGTTACAGCAGCCCCCACCAGGTGGTGGCAGGCTGGCAGCATTATCACACACCACTCATAGTTGTTCCAGCAGCCCCCACCAGGTGGCGCCAGGCTGGCAGCTTTATCACACACCACTCTTGTAGTCGGACATGGACCTGACTTGATAGCCGAATGAGTTGAACGTCTGTCCCCCGTTCAAACCCACATGTTCGAACCCTGGTCGAGTCAAACCAAGGACTATAAACTTGATACTTGTCACTTCCTAGCCAGGCGCTTGACATTATTAGGATAGGGCAAGGACTGGTTGGCTCAGTGTCAAGATAATGTGACTGAGTGGGATATCAGGTCATGGTGCTGGTGGGCTGGTCTCCCAGTGGGGCAGTACTATAAAGCTGGCATGAGTGCGCACTGTGAAAAGTCGGTACCAGTCCTGATATTACCTTATATGTTGCCCGGATGTAAAACCCCAACAACCTATCAACTAGTCGGACATTAAAGTTGCATAGTCCAATACTTTTGAGTTTCGGAGATAAATATATTAGGTTGGTAGTTATGGCCCTGTCACACTACGACGTAACGACGTCAACGTAGGGAGAACGTGAAGAACGTTGAACTTCTTGGCGTAGTATGCAAATTTGGGCACAAGTTGAACGTGGATGCAGCGTAGTGGACGAGAGCGTAACATCGGTAAAGCGTAGTGATACTGTCATTCAACGAGAGAGGACAACGTAATGACGCTCACGGAACGTTATGAACGTTATTCCGTCGCCAGAACTATGTTGCTTTACGTTACCTTACGTTACTTACGTCATTAAACGTTGGCAAAACGCTGAACGTACGTTCTCCTGACATTCTCCTGATGTCCTCCTGACATTCTTCTGATGTTCTCCTGACTTTCCCATTACGCTGCATGGACGTTTCCACCGGCTTTAATGTGGGTCAACGAGTGGAACGTAGTGAGGAACGTTTGCCTAATGTCCGTTTAACGTCATTGACGTTCGCTGAATGTGAACAGAACGTACGGCAAACGTAAACCCTTACGTTCGAGCTACGTCGAAATTTTTGAACATGTCCAAAACCTCGACGTAACTCGACGTAACACGACGTAATGTGACGTAGCTCGACGTCAGTCTAATGTCATTATGACGTCATCATAACGTAATCCAACGTATATCAACGTAATGACGAGAAATCATCAAGTTAGGCTCACGTTCACTCATTACGTCGTAGTGTGACAGGGGTATTATAATCTTTAGTTTGACGTAACTTTATTTTAAATGACTAACTTTTGAGATATTTTAGGTGTAAACATGCCAAATTAATTTGGCAAGCAAGCCAAAACCGAGACAGACAGAGACAAACAGAGACAGACAAACATACAGAGACAGACAGAGACAGAAAGACAGAGACACACATACAGAGACAGACAGACAGAGACAGACAGACAGAAACAGACAAACAGAGACATATAAACAGAAACAGACACACACACAGATAGACAGACAAATAGAGACAGACACACTTAGACAGACATAAACAGAGACAGTCAGAGACATACAGAGACAGACAGAGACAGACACACAGAGACAGACAGACAGAGACAGACAGACAGAAACAGACAAACAGAGACAGACAAACAGAAACTGACAAACAGAGACAGACACACACACAGACAGACAGACAAATAGAGACAGACCCACAGAGACAGACATAGACAGAGACAGGGACAGAGAGAGACAGACATAGACAGACATAGACAGAGAGAGACATACACAAACATAGACATAGACAGACAGAGACAGACATAGACATACATAGACAGACAGAGACAGACGGAGACAGACATAGACAGAGACAGACATAGACAGACATAGACAGACAGAGACAGAGAAGGATAGACAAAGTCATCAGTGGTGCCCAGACAAACCAGACGGGTTATTGTAAGGTGAAGTGGAGATATATTCTGTCAGATAACAATTATGGTTCTATAGACACTGACTCAGACATTTCGAGGTGTGAAATATATATAGCGTGGTGTAAAAAGACCCAGACAATCCCACAAAACACGGTGATTGAACCGGCCCGCTACCCACATGGATTGGCATAATTTCCCAATTGTGGTTGATTCGATGAGGAGAGCCAGGTACCAACCACGCCCCAAGCGGGCAAGACAAACATCACTCTACCCAAAACCTCCCCCCACCTCCAGCCATTCGGTCTTGCTTGGCCGTTGGACACTCAACTTTTACCACACCCACCCACCCTCTATTTTAAGGACTACTTCGTAGGGGTCGGCTCTAGCGGCCTCAGAGCATCCAGCAATCGGGGAGGCCCCCCCATCGACATCGATACCGTCGACTGACTTCCCGCATTGTACCGTTCATAACATGCAAATAAATTAACCTTTTCTCCCACTCGGACTCCGGATTCCCTTATTCCAATCACCTTGCAGTGGCACCGAGAAAAACAAATATGGAAGAGGCGAGCCATGCCCGAAAACAGAACTGCGGATGGAGTATTAGTGGTAAATGGCATGTCATTGTTGGGCGATAATACGGGTAATTCAGGCATCGCGACAGTGTAGGGTTGTGGGCGGTGCAAAATTAATTAGCGGTCCTATACCTCACACCATGCTTGCATCCGGGCTCCGAGAGACCAATAGCTGAGTTGTTCACTGGGTGGAGATACGATGAGAATCCGCTAGGTGGCGTGGCAGATAACTTATGGATAACAATCAACTTGCATAAACAAATATATATGTGAAGAGTTCAGGTGAAAAAACACGCAAAAGCCAATAAAAAATGAAGTTTAAATAAAAGACTTTTATATTAAAATAATTTAATTTTAAAGCTCACTAATTCGACTTTTCATATGATCACATGGTTATGGAGCAATGAACAAAAGAGTAGGAATATAAACAAATTATTGACGGTTTGATTCCAATGTTTATCTCCATTTTGGGATTGGCGTTTACATGGTTTTACGCCTGAACTCTTCATCTGTATTTATAAAAATCTTCCAGTGCCAGTGATGGTATATTTAAGATATATAACTGTATTTATCAAAAGTTATTATCATTATTGGTGTTATTATTTTTATTTTTATAGGAAGATCATTAGTTGATTTCCTTCACTACGCTGATCTCTGATCAGGTTGTTTGGTTGTTGTTGTTTTACGTCCTAGCAACATCTAAGGTCATATCAGGACGGCAGCAGTTTACTATACAGAAAACTCTGTGGAATGATACTTTTGTCTGCTGAGTTGACTGCCTCCCCGATACACAGCGAAGGAGGAAGTCAAGGCAGGAAGTGAAAATAAAAAGCACTTCATTAAAAATAAAGTGGGGGGCAATGTACAATGAGGGTATATAGGGATATAAGCAATGTACAATAGGGTAATGATATAATAAAGTGAATGGTAAAATGAGGATAAAATGTCAGTGTCATGTTAGGGGAGGGGCCCCGAAGAGCCCTCCGCCCTATAAGGTAAGAGCAGAAAGTAAGGGTGGGTGAGTGGGTGGAGAAAATAACCAGGGAGTGCATCTGGCTGGGCATGGAGGCGTAGTAGCTGGAGGAGGGAAGGTAGCCGCTTATAAGGCAGAGGAAACGTGGGGGGTGCAAGCATTACGACCAATTACACAACGTATCCCATGTTCAGGACACTATTGGTCTTGTCAGAGGAACCTCCCTGGAAGACAGCTCCTACTGCATGCCGGGTATTACATGAGAATTAAAAGAGATTAATCAATTATTTCATCTATTTTATTTAATTATATGATTGTGACCTTTTAAAAATTCATAAGTGTCTATTGACACATAACTGATTGTATGCTTTTTATATGTAAAGGCGATGGTTAAATAAAAAACAAACAATTCTTGCTGTGAATATGGCCTATCCTGCCGACACGGCGTAAAGAAACCACCAATCAATCAATCATAAAACGAGAGAATGAATATATTGTTGACCTTTGCGCGAATATTGCTAGGCATATCATGACCTTACTATAAAAAGATTCTATCTGACAAACTGACCGAATCGGTGTTATGCATGTAAAAATGTCCTATCGACAAAAGGCTATCACGCAGTTACACAACTGTTTTTCAACTGGTATTTTTCAGTGAGATATATTAAAAATAATATTGTCTGAGGGTGTCATAGCTTATGCCACTTAGAATAGGTGTGAGGGTGGATTGAATTTGGTATATCAGGCCCGGTGTCACAGTGCACTACACACACACACCTCTGAACGCGCCTACTACCCATGGGTCAACTTTTTATTAACAAATGGAGGATTACCCTGCAACATGTGATGCAGTCATCCATACGCTTACTCTTTAGTAATATCGCTAAGTTCTTCTTCACTTTATATTATTTGTTTTATTGTTATTCTTATAGGTCGGGAATAATTATCCTTGTGAGTGTATGTCAATAATAATAATAATAATAATGTCAATAATAATTACAGTAATAATGACATTAATGATGACGATAATAATGACGATAATAATGACATTATTAATTAATAATGGCTGGTCGCCCTCATGGCCTTCCTGCTCCCCCTACCTCCGTCTCTCCCTTCCCACTTTCCCATGGCGTTTGGTGGCGGTGGGCGGGGGGGGGGGGGAGGCGGGAGTGAGATGCACAGGGAAGGGGCGGACACGTTCCGCCCGGCCGGAGGGGCGGGACCAGGGCGGTGTGCGTGCAGGGGGAGCATGGCGCCGCCTAGATAACGGATTCACCCGGTACTCGCAGTACACGGGTGAATACCAACCCTATATAAAAACGGTCGAAAAAGCGGGTTAATGAATTCAGAGCCTAATTTCACAATCTAAGAAGCAACAATTATTCTTTACATATGTCTTATTGATAGGACGGTACCTTTAAGTTGAAATATATAATATAATATCTAGTTTAATAAGATTTAAAAGTGAAATCGACGGCGTTCTGCAGCCGCCAGCTTGTCTTTTTGCATTCTCTCCCATTTCACCAAGTTTGTGCCGATATAAGTAACCATTTGACACTGGAGGCATGCATTCTACTTGCTGTTCCATACTAAAGCTATTTTTGCGTGTATTTACAGTACGTTGTCGTTCACCCGTGTACAACAAGTACCAGGTGAATCTTTTATCTAGACGCCCCCTTCCTTGTCTGCCCCTGAGAGCAGCAATTACAATAATAATTACAATAATACTGACAATAATAATAATGACAATGACAATAATTGATACAAAATATAGCTTCTAATACAGCTAGCAAAGCTAGCGCGTGTCCGGCCGGCCGCCTTTCCGCCTGAAACAACCCGGTGCCCTTTTGTCCCAGAGTCGTCTGCTTTTCACTGAATTCAGGTGCGGCCGCCGGGACCGGACATTGCTGCCACTTCCCCTTTTTACGACATCCCGCAACTAGGCTCGGCAGTCGTGGTTTAATTTTGTGACATGTTTTGCCGGTTTCAGACTAACGGTACGACACAGGTATATATAATGTTGGTTGTTTATTGGAGTCCTGGCAACATCTAAGGTCATATCAGGACGGGTACCCACTTGTGACAGTGCGCGCTCATGGCCAACGTTTATAGTGCTGCCCCATTGGGAGACCAGGCCGCCAGCACCATGACCTGATATCCCACTCAGTCAACTGACGCTCACTCAGACCTAACGGGTGAACCAACATGTTCACTCGCGCAACAGATTTGTAGCTATGCTCCCCATGCAAGAGAATATATTTATCGCAATCCATCTGTATTGTTTGTCTCTTATTTGTTCTGTAGCCAGCCTTGTATATCTGGTTCTGAGTGTGAGTAGGATGGAAGATTTTAGATTAAGAAGTCTCCTCCAGTAGATGACTGGGGGTGGAGATAGGGCTGAGGAGCAGATGGAAGCTTCCGGTCTTATTATGTGTATTATAATGTATTATAATAATATAAAGGAACGGAGCGAAACCAATTATTAATATATATATATTGTTTATTGTACGATTAATTGTATATATTCAGAGTCGCGCGCCCACCCCACTACGGGACGCGCGATTGGGCTCCAACTGTTTGGTGCGGAATTAATCAAACCACTGTCACTCTGCTCTCAATTTTCTTTTTGGTAGGGCATATTTAGTCCCAGCCAGAGAACTAATAAAGAACTCAGCGCAACGCTGCTTTGTCTAACCTTATTGCCTAGTGGTTTATACTCGTATAACAGCATATACATATATGAAATTGAGCAGAGTGACAGTTGACTCATAGAGTAGAGGAGGCTGGAAGGAAAGATTGCATGGAAGTTAAGGTGGTTAGAGAGAAACATTAAGGGGCTGCCGTTATTTATATCCATATAATAAATTATATAGTACATATATCTATATACATATATCTATATATATACATACATATATATATGTATATATATATATATATGCATTGGTACATTAGTTGATTAAGCAGGGGTGCATCTCTTTTGCCGACCACTTCTTAATTTCTATTCGTAGCAAAAACGTTCTTTGTGCAAATTAACTATACTGTCAGCATGAGCTGACAATCTCGACCACCAACCCGCCCTCTGACGGCAGTGGCAGGAATTGACCTGATAGCTAACGCCTCACTGTAGCATTCTCTGCGCCCTCAACAAGTTTTTAGAGATAATTTACACTACAAATCTGCCCTCTGGTGGCAGTGAGAAGTACTCATGCTGTGTCTAACAGCTGACTGTGCAGCATGGTTAGTTAGTTAGTGATTGCATAGTGCTGTGTTGGCATTAAAGACAGGGGAGCGGTAGAGTGTCCACATGTGAAGGTGTGGGTCATCCGATCGATTCTACTCAGTGGACACATTTGCAGTTTGGGCTATTTTCCATTCCAACCAGTGGTCCACAACTAGTTCATCAAATGCTGTGGTCGGTGTTATTCTGTTTGTGGGGAAGTGCATATAAAATACCCCCCTTGCTGCTTATCGGAAAGAGTAGCCTATGTGGAGGCGGCAGGTTTCCTTCAAAGAAATGTCAGAATGACCATATCTTTGACGTCCAATAGCCGATGATAAAAATCAATCTACTCTAGAGGCGTTGTTAACTAAAATAAGCTTTTTTGTAGCAATGGCCCTAATCACGGTGAGAAGTGTTTAAATCTTATTCTGTCGCATTATTATCAGATCATCGCTTTTAGTTTTACGCAGAATGCAAAAGCACACAATCAACTCCGCAGGGAGTTGGCTCCAGGGGCCATATGCAGGAGTCAGTGTTAGCGGGGTTTGGTGTTAGAGCCTTTTACCGTTTAGCTATCACCGACGTCAGGAACTGTGTCAAGTCGTATGCAGGAGCGCGTAACACTTTCATTATAGCTAAACCTGAATTTATTTATAGATTTGGGAAATCCCTCTGCGTCTGTACCCATATATTAGGGTTAAATCTATTAAATGCTATCATATTTAACAGAATTAAATACGCAATAAGTGAACTTTGAGGAAATTAACCCTAAATTCGAAGCAATATTAACGCTCCCTCCGTAACGGCGGCGATATTAATATTTATATTTTCGAATCGACGAGCATAAAGTAAACAAATCGCTAATACATTGCCGCCAATGCGTAGACGTCGGCCAGTATGGATGTCGACGTCGACGCGGCGGTCGCGACGGCGGCGATTTGTTTACTTCACATTCGTCGATTCGACAATATTAATATCGCCGCCAATGCGGTGGTAGCCTTAATAATGGTTCGAATTTAGGGTTAAATTGATCAAATTTCACTTATTGCGTATGTAATTCTGTTAAATATGATCGCATTCAATAGATTTGGCGACAACCTTAGGCTAACTCCGCCCATAAACGTCATATGAAACGGGGTTAGTGTCGCGGACCTTAAACGCATGGTGTTAGGCCTAACACTGCTCCATGCATACCAACTTTTCGCGCTAAACCAGAAATCCCATCTAAACGCGTTTTGGCTCGCTAACACTGACTCCTGCATATGGCCCCTGGTGGGTAGTGTATGTGTATCTTTTATGAGTGTCTTTCGTGAATGGCGGGTGGGCAGGCAGGGTAACAAATTAAGAGAAGTTTATTGCGTGAGCAGACTGGAACCTATTGAGTGGCGTGCGATTGAGGTGCACGGTCTCTATTGGGTTAAGTGCCAATGAAGTTCACGGTATGACACCACCACAATACTATCTCGAGCTGACTGCTCAAATCTGATTCTCAAACTCACCATCAGGGTCTCCACGTCACCATTCAGACGTCCAAGGTACTCGGACCCACATTGCTGCCATTTCGGGAGGAGCATCGTAACTGTTAGTACATCTAGGCTCCCTGGTGGAATAAACATACCTGTGTATGTGGCATAACCCCTGAGTTTGGCATAACCCCTTGGTTTCTGAGTGCAATTTATTTCAGTAACCTCCCTGCAGTTTTAAGTGTTGCACTTCATTCACTGAATAAATAATATTGATTCACTAAATAAGGTTCTATACTCAGCATTCATCTTACAATTACAAAAACCCAGACAAAGCGCTTCCTGTACAGCATGTACACAATCCTGGTCATAGCACCAGGGCCAAGGAGCTATCGCAAACAAAAGGGACAGATCAGGCCTATTGCTGCTTTTGATTCGAACCTAGGTTGAGCATCCAAACCATTGGTTGCAATGTTTGGATTGTGTCAGATTTAGCGGGAACAACATTCCTCGTCTCCTGCTCTCCTGCGCGTTACGCCATGGACCCTTCTTCGGGTGAACGGACGAGTTCATCATCCACCACCCAATTGGCCGGTGGTTTTTCACACCTTCAGCCACAGCTCGCTCCTCTGTCTTCACTTCTCGGCAAACTGGCAACGCGCACACTTTCCGCCCATGCACCCTACTACTGTAAATTCGTTTTTTTTGTTTATTTTTTAATTTTGTCAAAGGTGCCGGCTACCCGGCACCACTCTGTCTACTTAAATAAACATTTGTTACATGCACTATTTATCTGTGTCGTTCCTTGCTCCCTGATCCATTCCATCTAAGAGCTCAGTCACACTATGGCTTGCGACCACTTGCGACCCACTTTGCGACCACTTTGCAGCCACTTTGCGATAACAAGCAGCGACCTCCTTGTGATCAAAGCAAGAAAACAATGCTTGGCGAGTGCTCGGTGACCAGTCGGTGACTGGTCACAAGCGCTGAAAATGGTTTTAGTCGCAAGCAGGTTTTTGGTTCAGCAGCTGCGTCCAAAATGGTCACCTGGAGGGTGCCAACCAGTCGCCAACCAGTCACCAGCCGACCGCTTACATTCACTTGTGACCACCTTGCGACCATCCCTTTTTCATGGTCGCAAGGTGGTCGCAAGGTGGTTGCAAGCGATCGCAAGCATAGTGTGACTGGGGTATTAGTTGAATGTGCACAGTGGTGTCCATGACATGACACATGGGGAGGGAGGAGAGTGAAACTCACTGCAGTACACACAGCGCCACAATCCTGCAGCGGCAGATTATGGAGATGAAGTGTTGTGTGTGGAAGAGGGGTGGAGCGCATAACACAGGGATTGGGGAGTGGGGAGGTGGAGAGGTGGGGAGGTGAGGAGGTGGACAAGTGGGGAGATAGGGAGGTGGGGAAGTGGGGAGGTGGGGAGGTGGGGAAGTGGGGAGGTGGGGAAGTGGGGAAGTGGGGAGGTGAGGAGGTGGGGAGGTTGGGAAGGTGGGAGGCAGGATGGGATGTCGGGGTGAAGTTTAGAGATGGCCGACGCACCGAGATTTTGCCAGACATCTATATTTCAGTGGCTACAAAGTCTCAATGATTGACCGCCCCTACCCGACATATATATTAAAACATATATATATATATATATGGTTTTAATAAATAGACAAACAAGGACCCGGATGCAGCATGCTCTCACACACCGGAAGTCACGTGAGCAGTCTCAGCGCGTGGTTTGACTGTCCTACATCAATATCTGACGTCATATAAAGGGAGAGGCTTTATGGCGGGAAACTCACCCCCCTCCGACCCCCACCCCACCCTCTCCACCCTCACCCCAACCCCCACCCCCACATATAGGGCATAGTGCCCCCTAGTGGCACAATGCGCTGTCACTTTGATACAAAGCCAATTGCTCCTGCTCCTATCCTCACTCCCGAGTCGAAGGCCGGGAGTTCGATTCCCGGCCGAGTCAAATCAATGACTTGTCACATTGATCCCTGTCGCTACCTAGCATGAAGATTGGCATTAATAGGATAGGGCAAGCCCAGAATCAGGATAATGTGACTCTGTGGGAATATCGGGTCATGGTGTTGGCGACCTGCTCTCCCCAATGCGGCAGCACTATAGAGTCGCCATGAGTGCGCACGGTCACAAGTCGGGATCCGTCCTGATCTGACCATAGATGTTGATAGGACATAAAACCCCAACCACAAAAACACAATATGAAACAAACTCCTCCTCTCAGGGTGAAGTTAGCAAGAGGCAAGAGACTGGTTTCGTAAAAAAAAAAAATTTTTGGGGGGGGGGGGGGAGGGGAGGGCTTCACTACCAACAGTCGGGTCACTAGAGCATTCACTTCCTATGAGCGAGGTTGCAGGATCGATTCCCGCCCGAGTCAAACCAGCAGAGGCTATACACAAGGTTTCGCTGTCGTTACTTTGGCCTAGAAGAGGTTTTCGTACCCACACTTATTGCTATTCCGGAGCTAGCTAGCTTGCTAGTCATTACACTACCCAGACTCCCAGCTGCAATCACCCTATTCACATCATACCTGTCTATTTGGCTCCTTGCCAGAGAGGTCAATGCAGACTACTGCACTCTCTCCTGGAATTGTAAGCTTTTTTTAATGGTTTCAAGTCATCAGTTGATTAAAGTTGTGTCATGAGGGTGATGAAAATGGGAAATATTGCTCCTAGAGCGGGACTCGAACCTACATTTCTTTGCATTCCGTGCCAGTGTGCTAACCATTACACCACCTAGGCTCCCTGATATTAACATACTATGCATGTCTATCTGTCTATGTGGTTACTTGCCTCAGAGGTCAGTGCAGACTACTACACTCATCCCACTGGAATTGTAAGTATTTTAATGCTTACAATTACAAACATACAGGCAATGCACTAACACATACATACACAGGGTAGGTTCAACAACCATACAGCGCATAGCTTGTACAGGATCCTGGTCACAGCAACCAGTGGCGTGGGGGTGATGAAAATTGGAAATATTGTGCCTAGAGCGGGAGTCGAACCCACATCTTGTTGCATTCCGAGCCAGTGTGCTAACCATTACACCACCTTGGCTCCCTGATATCACCACACTACCCACGCCTACCTGTCTATGTGGTTACTTGCCTCAGAGGTCAGTGCAGACTACTACAGTTGCATAGCATAGCCCGATGGTTTTGAGTTTCTGTCATTTTCAGAAATAGATATATTAGGCTGATCAGAATAAGCTATCTTATTTTAGTTTGAAGTAACTTTAATTTTAAATGGCTAACTTTTGAGATATTTGAAGCGCAAATATGCTAAATTAAGTTTGGCAAGCAGACCAAAACTCTGACACCATAGGCTTCTGCAGTGCCAGGTTCTATTAACAGGGATGGAAGTGGTCTCCGGGGGAAAAAGCGGAATGCTGATATTCTCCCATAGGTTTAGCATTGTCAGGGAACCGCGGAAAATTCCCAGAAGTCGGGTGTATTACATATATATGTTTGAAGCATGTAATAGCAGTATATGCTGAAAGTTCTGTATGTTGAAGCATTTATTGGTAGTATACGCTGATAGTGCTGCAGCGTCTGCACCACATATTGCTGCGGCATTTGATTGATTGATTGATTTGTGGTTTATTTAGGCCGTGTCGTGTGTATTAGTATATACTGATAGCTACAGGGAAAATCCCTGAAATCCGCCAAATCGCGGAGATATTTCATCCCTGTATTAAATTGCTTTGGTATTCCATAATATGTGGTGACAAATGTTTAATAACTGCACCAGTATCTAAGTTAGATATGTAGAATCAAATTTAGATAATTGTTTTGGTTTTGAAAATTCGATGCTTTCATCGGACTATGCAGCTTAAAGGCTTACAAATAAATACATCCAGGCGATGCACTCACATAATATACACACAGAGTAGATTCGATAACAACTACGCAGTGAATACTTTATAAGTTATATGGGATCTAGATCATGGGGACATGTTGTAAAATGCCTAAAGCTCGAATGTGTGGTTGTGTAGGCAGGCTATGGTGAAATCAATACAGACAAACAGAAAGGAAGCATATAATGTGTAAAGAAGAATAGAGAGTCAAGCCCTCTGGTTTATTATTTATATAGTACATGGGTTCATTGTACAGTATCACCCCACCCTTTTCCCCAAATGGGAAACAAGCATTCTTGGCCCTACCAATAGGGATCCAGCATTCCTGGTCCACATGGATACCAGTGGTCTTCCCACCACCAACAAGCTGTATGGCCTCCATGGCCACCACCAACCTTGACCTTTGAGTGTGGTGATCACTATCCCAGCAGAAGGGGTAGGCCCTGAGTGCACTCACACCCAGACCTGCCAGCACCACTATGTCTATTTACATCCCCCTCAGGCACCACCAGCCCTTACAAATATATATATAACTACATGTGCCTGGTCACATACACCGATCAGTAATAGAACATTTGCATTCCCCCTATGCCGTATATCGGAATATTTTACGCTGTTTTAGGGGGTGATGAAAGTGGGAAATATTGCACTTAGCGCAGGATTTGAACCCAAACTTATTGCCATTCCTGGACTAGCATGGTAACCATTACATCACCTAGGCTCCCTGATGTCATCACCCTATCCATGCCTACCTGTCTAGATGGCTCTTTCTTTTGCTATGAGGTCAGTGCTAGGATAAGGCATTCATCAAGGCAACATTTTCCATTTAGAAATTCAAGTAGCAAAGTCAGCTAGTTTTGGAATCCTGTCACATTTCTCTTACATCAAATATATTAAAGTTGCATAGTCCGATGAAAACATCAAATTTTCAAAACCAAAACACTTATCTAGATTTGATTCTACATATTCAACTTAGACACTCGTGCACTTATTAAGCATTTGTTTCTGCATAGAAGGGCATAATAAGTCAATTAATAGAACCCGTTACTACTGAACTCTATGGTGTCTATGGAGTTTTGGCGTGCTTGCCAAAATTATTTTGGCATATTTTGACATCAAATATCTCCAAACTTAGCCATTTAAAATTAAAGTCACTTCAAACTAAAGGGGCTGTCACATTAGGGTTTTTTGCGGGAGCGTATGGCGGCGTAGGCGCGTTACGTCATATACGTCGGCATACGCCGTATACGCTACTCATACGCTACGCATACGCTACTCATACGCTACTCATACGCCACCAGATGCTGCCAGATGCCGGCTTATGTGAAGCGTATGAGGCATACGCCGCCATACGCCTTCATAAATCCGTCCGTCCAAATTTGTTTGTACATGCTCAAAAAAACTCGACCTATGAGGGCGTATGGCCCATACTGTCAAAAAATGTCACAGCACGCTCCCATACGCTCCTCGTACACTCCTCGTACGCTCCTCGTAGGTTCCACATACGCTCAAAACCACCCGAAAGGTCACCAAATGTCATCATAGGCCGGCACGCGCAGGACCTACGTAGGTTTTCAATACGCTCCCGCCATACGCCGTAATGTGACAGGGCCTTAAAGTAAAGTAGATTATAACGATTAGTATAATATATTTATTTCAGAAAATAGCAAAAACTCAAAAGCATCAGACTCTGCAACTTTAAGAAGACTGGAATAATCAACTGTCCTAACTTTTATTTCTAACTGCCTGCCCCACTAGGAAACCAGGCCGCCGGCACCATGACCCGACATCCCATAGTCAAATTATCCTGATACTGAATTAAACCAGTCCTTGTCCTAGCCTACTAATCCTGAGCGCCAGGCTAGGTAGTGACAACTTTCAATTTGAAAAGCCACCTGTTTGACTCGGCTGGGATTCGAACTATTGACATTCTGCACGGGAAGCCTGCATTCTACCAGTTCGACCACCATGTCCGGTCTCTTACTTAAAGTGCCTGTCACACTATGCCGGATTGAGCAACATACAGAATTTTCTAGTCCGGTGGTGTTGGGGCGTGATAAGTATCAAAATGTATCAAAATGTGTCAAAATATTGCGATATCGGGTCAGACGAACGAACATTAAAAGGACATGAAACGTACATGTACGGATAGCCAATAGACAATAAGCGGACTAAACAAACTCAAACCGGACAAGAACCATGGAGATCAATCCGGTGGCATCCGTTCCAAGTTTTGTGTATGCTCAAAACTTGTAATGGATTGGGCCGGATATCAACGGATATCAAACGGATATGCAATGGATATGCAACGGACACTAACCAGACTTTGCTGGATATCAACAGACTTTGTTCGGTTTCTTTCTGTTTCCCCAATCCGGTGATGTGTGACAGAGCCTTAGGGAGACGCTGTATGGCTTGTGGCAATTTGGAGACAATTTACAATCGTATATAATGTTACAATGGCTGCGATGATTGTGCTGTTAATGATAGGGTCTAATATTCATGACCTTCACAGAGTGAAATTATATAAATACACAATCTACCACTGGGATAAATATGCATCAGGTAATATGATCTTTCGCAAAATATAGCTACATGTAGATTGGGGTACAATATTTTGATAAACGCGGGAATTCAATATAAAGATGAGAAGATATATAATTATTGCATTCATTTCTTCATGTATTAATATTTTATACACAGCGCAAACATAAAAAGTCACCATGCTAATTTCTAGACTAGTTGTCTTACTCCAAGATAGTAATGTGTACATCTGACACTTAACTGTGCATAAGCTGGTAGTTTTTGAGTTTCTGCCATATATTTAGATATATCTATCTATTAGGTTGATCAGCATAATCCACATTATTTTTATTTTAAGTAAATTTTATATTAAAGGTTTTTTTGGTGGTGTTTATTTTAGTGATGAATTTATTGACCCTGCTCATAACGGATAAATGTGTTAACACTTGTTCTCACCGCTGGGCAGCACTAATTCAATTTGATTTAAATCTTCTGAATTTTGTTTTAGTGATAATTTAGGTTTTCTTGCTTCCTGTTTATGGCTTGTAGCTGTTTGTAGATTGCAAACAGTCCACATCCAACGTTTACTATACATTGTGCTAGTCCGTTTAAAAATCATCTGTTTTTCTAGGCTACATTATTTGTTAGTACTTTCTTAAACACTGCTATATTTTCTTAATTTTGTGTTGCAGCCGGCAGTTCATTCCAAATATTGGCACTCACGTTAGCTACATGACGATCATAAAGCACTGCATTTTGATTTTACCATTGCTAGTAATGGACCATTGTTGCTTCTTGTGCACCTTATGTGTAACCTCCTTTTTTTCAGTTCGAGATTTGTTGTATGCATACAATATTAGGTGATCTTGTTGCGTGTTTGTGAGGAATTCTACTTGTGCTATCTCATGAATGCAGCTCTTGCAATGTGAAGAGTTCACATAATTTTAGTGCTTTATTTTGGGGCGTCTGTAGTGTATGGAGTCACACCTTATGGCAGGAATGTTGTTGTTGAAGATTTATACTGCCTATCATGGATAAGCCTGAATAGGCTTGTTTTCACCATTAGACAGTTTGTCAATAGAAAGCCAGAGCCTACACTTTTACCGATCCAAGGGATTTGTAACCTCCCACACCACATAGACACGGTATGAGAGCAACTGGCCTTTGATGACGCTGTAAGTTATACACAGCGGTGGAAATCCAAATTGGCAGAGCTGGGGGCACAGGGAATCGAACCACTGACCTTCAGATTAGGAGTCGGACCTAGAAAAAAGTCAGACACTCTAACCACTCCGCCACAGAGAACACAGAGGAATGACGTTGACTGATCGGGTTGGAGGGCCCGAGGGAGGGTGTGTTCGCCAGACCGTTGCTGTATGGAGAGTTTTCCACTGTCTGAGTCTAACCAGGAGACACTGATCATTTGGCAACGGGAGACAATGCTAGATGGCCCACACCAAAAGTTTGTTTGTTGTTGTTTTACATCCTAGTAACATCTACGGTCATATCAGGATGGGTACCGACTTGTGACGGTGTGCACTCATGGGGACTTTACAGTGCTGCCCCACTGGGAGACCCACTCAGTCACATTATCCTGACACTGAGCCAACCAGTCCTTGCCCTATCATAATAATGGCGAGCGCCTGGCTAGGAAGCGACAAGTATCAATTGCTAAGTCATCGGTTTGACTGGACCGTATTCAAACCCATTGGCTTGAATCCCTAAAATTGACCAAAATGGGAGACGGATGCTCAACTCATTCGGCCATCCCGTCTGGTAAACTCAAAAGAAGCGCTTCACCTTCTATGCGCAATTTCTCTACTGCGGAGTGGTTATGGCGCCTTTCACGACGATGGTTGCGCACACAACTGGGGAGGTATGGTGACTGGGTTGTATTAGCATATCAATGTCTGGAACGCCAGGATCCTGCTTGTGGCGTTCCCACGGGTCGCGCCGCGGTGCACTGTGGGAGTCGGGGACAGCGCACCGGAAGTGGTGAATGCAGCCAGAGCAAATGTATGCAAATGAGGCTCATTTGCATAATGGCGGGTCACGTGTGCTGGGATCAGTATGCTGATTGGTGATTTGGGACTGCTGTGTGCCTGCGTGACTGCTGGTCATTAGATATGGCAGTGCTCACTGAGTAAACACCCCCACCCCCAAAATCCCGCCCCCACACTCCCTCCCCACTCCAGCCCCCCCCCCCCCGCCCGGCTCCAGTCGCACCAGTGCTCTTCTGGACAGCTTTACATTTGTGGCACCAGACGGGATGGCCGAATGAGTTGAGCATTTGTCTCCCATTTTCTTGGATCATAGGATTCGTACCAATGTGTAACGAACCCTCGCAGAGTCAAACAAATGACTTAAGCATTGATACTTGTCGCTTCCTAGCCAGGCGCCCGGCATTATTAGGATAGGGCAAGGACTGGTTGGCTTAGTGTCAGGATAATGTGACTGAGTGGAATATCAGGTCATGGTACTTGTGGCCTGGTCTCCCAGTAGGGCAGCACTAAAAAGTCACCAAGAGGGTGCACTGTCACAATTCGGCACCCGTCCTCACATGACCTTGGATGTAGCCAGGATGTAAAACCCCAACAAGCAACGAAGGCTTTTGTGGGCGTGGTATGTGTGGTGTGTGTGGTGTGTGTAGTGTGGTGTGTGGTGTGTGTGGTGTGGTGTGCGTGGTGTGGGTGGTGTGTGTGGTGTGGTGTGTGTGGTGTGTGGTGTGTGTGGTGTGTGGTGTGTGTGGTGTGTGGTGTGTGTGGTGTGTGGTGTGTGTGTGGTATATGTGGTGTGTGGTGTGGTGTGTGGTGGGTGTGGTGTGTGTGGTGTATGTGGTGTGTGGTGTGTGGTGTGTGTGGTGTGTGTGGTGTGTGTGGTGTGTGGTTGGTGTGTGTGTGTGTGGTTGTGTGTGGTGTGGGTGTGTGTGTGTGTGTGTGGTGCGTTTGTGGTGTGTGGTGTGTGTGGTGTGTGTGGTGTGGTGCGTGGTTGTGTGTGGTGTGTGTGGTATGTGGGTGTGTGTGGTGTGTGTGGGTGTGGGGTGTGTGGTGTGGTGTTGTGGTATGTGTGGTTGTGTGGGGTGTGGAGTGTGTGGTGTGGGTGGTGTGTGTGGTGTGTGGTGGTGGTGTGTGGTGTGTGTGGTGTGTGTGGTGTGTGGTGTTGTGTGTGGTGTGTGTGGTGTGTTGTGTGTGTTGTGTGTGTGGTGTGGTGTGTGTGTGGTGTGTGTTGTGTGTTGTGTGTGTGTGGTGTTGTGTGGTGTGTTGGTGTGTGTGTTGTGGTGTGTGTGGTGTTGTGTGTGGTTGTGTGGTGTGGTGTGGTGTGTGGTGTGGTGTGTGTGTTGTGGGTGGTGTGTGTGGTGTGTGGTGTTGTGTGTGGTGTGTGTGTGGTATGTGTGGTGTGTGTGGTGTGTGTGGTGTGGTGTGTGTGGTGTGTGTGTGTGGTGTGTGGTGGATGTGGTGTGCGGTGTGTGTGGTGTGTGTGGTGCGGTGGGTGTGGTGTGGTGTGTGGTGGGTGGGGTGTGGCATGTGGTGGGTGGTACCTGTGGTGTGTGTGGTGTGTGGTGAGTGGGGTGCGTGGTGTGTGGTGTGTGTGGTGTGTGTGGGGTGTGGGGTGTGTGGTGTGTGTGGTGTGTGTGGTGTGTGGTGGATGTGGTGTGGCATGTGGTGTGTCATACATGTGATGTGTGTGGTGTGTGGTGAGTGTGGTATGTGTGGTGTGTGTGGTGTGTGTGGTGTGTGTGGTATGTGTGGTGGGTGTGGTGTGTGGTGTGTGGTGGGTGTGGTGTGGTGTGGTGTGGGTGTGTGTGGTATGTGGTGTGTTTGTGTGTTGTGGTGGTGGTTGTGGATGTGTGGTGTGTGTGGTGTGTGTGGTATGTGTGGTGTGTGTGGTGTGTGGTGTGTGGTGGGTGTGGTGTGTGTGGTGTGTGTGGTGTGCGTGGTGTGGGTGGTGTGTGGGGTGTGTGGTGTGTGGTGTGGGTGGTGTGGGTGGTATGTGTGGTGTGTGTGGTGGGTGTGGTGTGTGTGGTGTATGTGGTGTGTGGTGTGTGTGGTGTGTGTCGTGTGTGGTGTGTGTCGTGTGTGGTACATGTGGTGGGTGTGGCGTGTGGTGAGTGGGCTGTGTGGTGTGTGTGGTGTGTGTGGTCGGTGTGGTGTGGGGTGAGTGGTGTGTGTGGGTTGTGGTGTGTGTGGTTTGTGGTATATGTGGTGTGTGTGGTGTGTGGTGTGTGGTGTGGTGGGTGGTGTGGGGTGTGTAGTGTGTGGTGTGGTGTGAGTGGTGTGGCATGTGGCGTGAGGTAGTGAGGGGTGGGTGTGGTGAGTGGTGTGTCCTTTGTTGTGTGTGGTGTGTGGTGTGAGGGGAGTGGTGTGTGTGGTGTGGTGTGTGGTTGTGTGGTGTATGTGTGATGTGTGGTGGATGTGGTGTGTGTGGTGTGGTATGTGGTGTGTGGGGTGGTATGTGTGGTGTGTTGTGGTAGCTGTGGTGTGAGTGGTTTGTGGGTTGGTGTGTAGTGTGGTATATGGTGTATGGTGTGGTATGTGTGGTGTTTGTGGCGTGTGGTGAGTGGTGTGTTGTATAGTAGTGAGTGGCGTGTGGTGTGGTATGTGTGATGTGGTGTCTGACATGTGCTGTGTTGTGTGTGATGTGTGTAGTGTGGTGTGTGGTGTGGTATGTGTGGTGTGTGTGTGGTGAGTGGTGTGTGGTGTGTGGTATGCGTGGTGTGTGGTGAGTAGTGAGCGATGTGTGTGGTGTGGTATGGTATGTGTGGTATGTGTGGTGTGTGGCATGTGCCGTGTGGTGTGTGACATGTGGTTTCTTGTGTGTGTGTGGTTTGTGGGGTGTGGTGTGTGCAGTGTGTATGGCTAGTGGGGTGTGGTGTGGTCTGTGCGGTCTGTGTGGTGTGGGGTGTATGTCATGTGGGGTGTGTAGTGTGGGGTGTTGTATTTGTGGGGTGGTATGTGTGGTATGTGGTGTGTGTTATGTTCTGTGTGTGGTGGGGTATGTGTGGTGTGTGTGGCATGTGGTGTATTTGGTGTGTGGTGGGTGTGGTGTGTGTGGTGCAGTATGTTTGGTGGGTGTAGTGTGTGGTGTGTGTGGTGTGTAATGTGGGTGTTGTTTAAGTTGTGTGTGGTGTGTGTGGTGTGTGTGGGGTGGTGTGTCATGCGTGGTGTGTGGTGTGGTGTGTGTGATGTGTGGTGTGTGTGGTGTGTGGTGGTGTGTGTGGTTTGTGGTGTGTAGTGTGTGTTGTCTGGTATGTGTAGTTTGTCATGTGCAGTGTGTCATGTGTGGTGTGGTGTGTCATGTGTGGCGTTTGTGGCATGTGTGGTGTGCATGGTGCGGCATCATGTGTGGTGTGTGGTGGTGTGTGTGGTTTGGTATATGTGGTGGTGTGTGGTGTTTGTGGTGTGTGGTGTGTGATGTGTGGTGTGTGTACATTGGTGTGTGTGGTGTGGTGTGAGTGGGGTGGTATGTGTTGTGTGTGCCATATGTGATGTGTGGTGCGTGGTGTGATATGTGTAGTGGTGTGTGTGGTGTGTGGTGTGGTGTGTGTGGTGAGTGTGGCATGTGGTGTGTGTGGTGAGTGGTGTGTGCTGTGAGGTATGCGTGGTGTTTGTGGTGTGGTTTCTGGTGTGTGTGGTGCATGAGGTTTGGTGTGTGTGGTGTGTGGTCAGTGGTGTGTGGTGTGTGTGGTGAGGGGTGTGTGTGGTGTGGTCTGGGGTGTGTGGTGTGTGGTGTTTGGTGTGGTGTGTGTGTGTGTAGACTTGCATGTTTGTTGGGGTACCATGTAGATAAAAGGTTCACCCTCGACCAACAGTAGGGTGAAGAACAACCCATTAGAAAAAGAGAAGAAAGGCTGGGTAAATGAAATGAGCTCATAAATTGTTAATTTAAGACGCTAAATATATTATTCACATATATCTTCATATTTACCAGCTACTTTTAATTTAGGAAATATAATAAAATGTGTGGTTTAATATACGTAAAAGTTAAATCGAAAGTATTCTGTGGTCGCCATCTTATCATTTTGCATTCTCTCCCATTTCACCAACTCTGTGCCAATATAGGTAGCCAATAGATACCGAAACCGGGAATTCCAATTCCTGTTCCATACTAAAACAATTTTCGCTTGTTTTTAGACTATGTTGTCATTTACCCCTACTCTGGGTAGGGGGTGAATCTGTTATCTCGGTGCCAAGCAGCATCTAAGAGCACATCAGGATGGGTAACGATTTGTGACAACTGTGCACTCATGGTGACTTTATAGTGCTGCCCACTGGGAGACCAGGCCTTCGGCACCACGATCTGATTTCCCACTCAGTCACATAATCCTGATACTGGGCTTACTAGTCCTTGCCCTATCCCAATAATGCCGAGCACCAGCCTAGGTAGCGACAAGTAGCAACTTTGCAAGGCGTTGGTTTGATGTGTGATGTGGCCTGGTTTCGAACTCCCGCCCTTCCACACTAGAAGACGGCCAGGTTTCGAACTCCCACCCTTCCACTCTAGAAGGCGGCCAGGTTTTAAACTCCCGCCCTTCCACACTCGAAGGCGGCCAGGTTTTAAACTCCCGCCCTTCCACACTAGAAGGCGGCCAGGTTTCGAACTCCCGCCCTTCCACATGAGAAGGCGGCCAGGTTTCGAACTCCCGCCCTTCCACACTAGAAGGCGGCCAGATTTTAAACTCCCGCCCTTCCACACTAGAAGACGGCCAGGTTTTAAACTCCCGCCCTTCCACACTAGAAGGCGGCGAGGTTTTAAACTCCCGCCCTTCCACACTAGAAGGCGGCCAGGTTTTAAACTCCCGCCCTTCCACACTAGAAGGCGGCCAGGTTTTAAACTCCCGCCCTTCCACACTAGAAGGCGGCCAGGTTTTAAACTCCCGCCCTTCCACACTAGAAGGCGGCCAGGTTTCAAACTCCCGCCCTTCCACACTAGAAGGCGGCCAGGTTTTAAACTCCCGCCCTTCCACACTAGAAGGCGGCCAGGTTTTAAACTCCCGCCCTTCCACACTAGAAGGCGGCCAGGTTTTAAACTCCCGCCCTTCCACACTAGAAGGCGGCCAGGTTTAAACTCCCGCCCTTCCACACTAGAAGGCGGCCAGGTTTTAAACCCCGCCCTTCCACACTAGAAGGCGGCCAGTTTTAAACTCCCGCCCTTCCACACTAGAAGGCGGCCAGGTTTTAAACTCCCGCCCTTCCACACTAGAAGGCGGCCAGGTTTTAAACTCCCGCCCTTCCACCTAGAAGGCGCCAGGTTTCAAACTCCCGCCCTTCCACACTAGAAGGCGGCCAGGTTTTAAACCTCCGCCCCTTCCACACTAGAAGGCGGCCAGGTTTTAAACTCCCGCCCTTCCACACTAGAGGCGGCCAGGTTTTAAACTCCCGCCCTTCCACACTAGAAGGCGGCCAGGTTTCAAACTCCCGCCCTTCCACACTAGAAGGCGGCCAGGTTTCAAACTCCCGCCCTTCCACACTAGAAGGCGGCCAGGTTTCAAACTCCCGCCCTTCCACACTAGAAGGCGGCCAGGTTTCAAACTCCCGCCCTTCCACACTAGAAGGCGGCCAGGTTTTAAACTCCCGCCCTTCCACACTAGAAGGCGGCCAGGTTTTAAACTCCCGCCCTTCCACACTAGAAGGCGGCCAGGTTTTAAACTCCCGCCCTTCCACACTAGAAGGCGGCCAGGTTTCAAACTCCCGCCCTTCCACACTAGAAGGCGGCCAGGTTTTAAACTCCCGCCCTTCCACACTAGAGGCGGCCAGGTTTTTAAACTCCCGCCCTTCCACACTAGAAGGCGGCCAGGTTTTAAACTCCCGCCCTTCCACACTAGAAGGCGGCCAGGTTTTAAACTCCCGCCCTTCCACACTAGAAGGCGGCCAGGTTTCGAACTCCCGCCCTTCCACACTAGAAGGCGGCCAGGTTTTAAACTCCCGCCCTTCCACACTAGAAGGCGGCCAGGTTTCAAACTCCCGCCCTTCCACACTAGAAGGCGGCCAGGTTTTAAACTCCCGCCCTTCCACACTAGAAGGCGGCCAGGTTTCAAACTCCCGCCCTTCCACACTAGAAGGCGGCCAGGTTTCAAACTCCCGCCCTTCCACACTAGAAGGCGGCCAGGTTTCGAACTCCCGCCCTTCCACACTAGAAGGCGGCCAGGTTTTAAACTCCCGCCCTTCCACACTAGAAGGCGGCCAGGTTTCAAACTCCCGCCCTTCCACACTAGAAGGCGGCCAGGTTTTAAACTCCCGCCCTTCCACACTAGAAGGCGGCCAGGTTTTAAACTCCCGCCCTTCCACACTAGAAGGCGGCCAGGTTTCAAACTCCCGCCCTTCCACACTAGAAGGCGGCCAGGTTTCAAACTCCCGCCCTTCCACACTAGAAGGCGGCCAGGTTTTAAACTCCCGCCCTTCCACACTCGAAGGCGGCCAGGTTTCGAACATCCACCCTTCCACACTAGAAGGCGGCCATGTTTAGAACTCCCGCCCTTCCACACAAGAAGCCTGCACTTCACCGATTCGGGCACCGCGTTTTGCTAAACGCCGACAAAATGAGGAGAAAACGGCCCAATATGAAAGTTGCATAGTTCGATGGTTCTGAGCTTCTGACATTTTCTGAGATAAATACATTAGGATGATTGTTATAATGTACCTTACTATAGCGTGAAGTAACTTTTATTTTAAGTGGCTAACTTTTGAGATATTTGAAGTGGAACCATCCAAAATTACTTTTTTAAATTCTGACGCCATAGCCTTCTGCAGTAACAGGTTCTAATCAATTGCTTCAGAATTCTCTTCTGTGTGGCAACAAATCCTTAATAAGTGCATCAGTATCTGAATTAGATATGTAGTATCAAATTTAGATAATTACTTCGGTTTTGAAAATATGATGTTTTCATCAGACTATGCAGCTTGAATATAACTTTTTTTTTTGGTGGGGTACATTCGTTGATTAGGCAGGGTAAATTTCAATAACAGACGATTGGTCTTCCTCATTCCACTGCTCCTTGCCCTATCCTAAGAATGCTGAGTGCCAGACTAGGAAGCAACAAGTATCAATTTTTGAGTCATTGGTTTGACTCGACCAAGGTTCGAACGCACGATCTCAAGATCTACCAACAAGGGAGACAGACGCTCTAACTCATTCGGCCATCCCGTCTAGTTTAATGGCAACAAAACAGAGAGGGACAGATAGGGGCTTTCGGATTCATTGTTCCTAGGGGGAGGCGAGGTACAAAGGAATCCAACATTTAGTGAGCCTTGTGCCTATGGTACGCCGCTTCTGATTGGCCATTTCACAGCGGGCTTCACTGGTTCCCGAACATCTGAACATCCGGGTATTTGGCAGGTTCATGCAACACGCAAGCAAGGAACTTGGTGCAACCCCACCCTCTCCCCCCACAGAGCACTTAAAAGGAAAGTTTGTCTTTTAAATCATCGGCTATTGGACGTCAAACATATGGTCATGCACACATGTTTCTTTGGAGGAAACCCGCTGCCGCCACATGCCCGATAAGAAGCAAGGGCTGTTTTATATGCACTTTCCCACAGACAGGACAGCCTTTGATGAACCAGTTATGGACCACTGGTTGGAACGAAAAATAACCCAAACTGCAAATGTGTCCACTGAGCAGGATCGATAGGATGACAGACACCTTCACAGGTGGACACTCTACTGCCTGAGCTGACCACAGAGCATTTAATTCGCCGTGAGATTAAACTATGTCGCGAGTCATGACTACTTCATAGTGTACCGGGCGCGGTGGCTGAATCGGTAGAGCGGTGGCCTAGCGTGCGGAAGGTCGGTGGGAGTTTGGTTGCCGGTCGAGCCAAACCAATGACTTTAAATTTGATACTTGCCGATTCCTAGCCTGGCGTTTGGCATTATTAGGATAGGGCAAGGACTGGTTGGCTCAGTGTCAGGATAATGTGACTGAGTGGAATATCAGGTCATGGTGCTTGCAGCCTGGTCTCCCAGTAGGGCAGCACTATAAAGTCACCACGAGTGTGCACTGTTACAATTTGGCACCCATCCTGATCTGACCTTCGATGTTGCCAGGATGTAAAACCCCAACAACCAACGAAGGCTTTTGTGGGCGTGGTGTCTGTGTGGTGTGTGTGGTGTGTGTGGTGTGGTGTGCCATGTGGCATGTGTAGTGTGTGTAGTGTGTGGTGTGTGGTGTGTGTAGAGTGTGTAGTTTGTTGTGTGTGATGTGTGTGATGTGTGTGGTGTGTGTGGTGTGTGTGGTGTGGCACGTGGCAAGTTCAAGGACTAGTTGGCTCATTGTCAGGATAATGTGACTGAGTGGGTTATCGGGTCATTGTGTTGGCGACCTCATTCCCCAATGGGGCAGCACTATAAATTCGCCGTGAGTGCGCACTGTCACAAGAAGGTACCCGTCCGGATATTACCCTAAATGTTGCCAGGATGTAAAACTCCAACAAACAAACCAAACAACCTTTATAGTGCTGCCCCACTGGAAGACCAGGTCGCTGGCACCATGAGCTGATATCCCACATTGTCCTGACACTGAGCCAACCAGTCCTTGCCCTATCCTAATAAAGCCAAGTGCCAGGCTAGGAAGCGACACGTATCAATTTTGTATGTCATTGGTTTGGCTCAACTGAGATTCGAACTCCTAACCTTCCGCATGGAAGCCTGCGCTCTACCGATTCAGCCACCGCGTCCGGTGGAAATTCAGAAAAGGATGAATAATATTTTTGTTTCAAACCCCAGCCATCAAGGATGGAATGGCCATCAAGGATGGAATGGCCATCAAGGATGGAATGGCCATCAAGGATGGAATGGCCATCAAGGATGGAATGGCCATCAAGGATGGAATGGCCATCAAGGATGGAATGTCCGAATGAGTTCAGAGCACACGTTCAATTATGGCAGATCATCGGATTCGAACCCCATATATGACTGGCATTTGTATTTGTCACTACCTACTCTGGCATTCTGAGTTAGTCGGATAGGGCAATGAGAGGAAGTGGGATGAGGAAGAGCAATTGTACGCGATTGGAATATGCCCCGCTTAATCAGCTAATGCAATCAACACCAACAAGAATGTATGATGTTGCCAGGAATATGAACACGTGTACCATCTGCTAGAAAGGATGATAGCAGAACGGAGAAAACCATAATGACTGGGATGACGGATAGCGAACGACATAGAGGACAACCTCAAACTGAATGGTTTGACAATGTAAGGCAGCTCACTGGCACAAGAAGGATTCCCGTACTAATTCAACAGGTTGTGGGTCGCAAAGGCTGGCGACAAACAGTCATGAATATTCCTGATAGGATGAAGATGTCCTGACCGACCAAGCACCTTATCTGTAATTTTACCTCTGGACATATCTAGATCTAAATGTAGATTTCATTCAATCTTGACCTCGAAATACCTAAACAAAAATCCAAGAAATTTCTTATTGTATCAACAAGAATTTGCATTAAGAAGCAATGGCGCTTTGAGTTCAAGATTTCACTAAATGCCTAATGCCCGGTACACACCTACCGTATAGGATTCGCGCACTAAAACTCCCGATCCACTTAAAACTGAAAACGGGCCGATTCATTTTTCGAATCGCGAATCGCAATCGTAAGGCTAGCGCACACCTACCGTTTTAGCCCTAAACATCGCGAATTGCAATTGGTAGGTGTGCTAGGGGAGTGCACACCTCACGACTTTTGGGCAGTTTTAGATCGTATACACTAGGTGGGTGCGGAAAAACGATGTGTACCGGGCATTAGAAGCTATCAATGGCAAAAGCACCAGAATAGCTTTGTCGTGGGGGTGATGAAAATGGGAACTATTTTGTGCCTAGAGCGGGACTTGAACCCACATCTCTTTGCATTCCGGGCAAGTGTGCTAACCATTACACCACCTAGGCTCCCTGATATGAACACACTACCCATGCCTACCTGTGTATGTGGTTACTTGCCTGAGAGGTCAGTGCAGCCTACTACACTCATCCCCTTGGAATTGTAAGTCTTTTAAATGGTCATTTAATGTTTACAATTACAGACATACAGGCAATGCACTTACACATACATACACAGGGTATGTTCAACAAACATTCAGCAGGTAGCTTGTACAGGATCCTGGTCACGGCAACCAGTGTCATCGGGGTGATGAAAATGGGAAATATTTCGCGCCTAGAGTGGGACTTGAACCCATATCTCTTTGCATTCCGGGCCAGTGTGCTAACCATTACACCACCTAGGCTCTCTGATATCAACACACTACCCATGCCTACCTGTCTATGTGGTTACTTGCTTGAGAGGGCAGTGCAGCCTACTACAGCTGTTATCCATCAATAACAGTCATCTCGAATGCTCAGATCATTCAATCGGATATTATTACATATCCCTGTGTCGAGACTCAAATCATGTGGCGATTTTGCCTTCTACATGGCAGGTTCCTACATTATGGAATAGGTCGCCACAGGATGTACCAAGAGTCGCATGTCATGACAATCTTTAATCTGTCCTCAAGGCTTGTCTACTTCATGTAGCTTTTTATTGTAACTGACAAAAAAAAGTATATCTTTAATCTATTTAAAAATTCAGTTGTGAATATTTCATACTGCTATTTGATTGCACAGTAGTGATAGAATGGCTCCTGCTAGTAAATGTGCTCTATTAAATTCACATTATTAATAGTCGTAGTAGCAAATGTAGTAGTACTATTAATATTATTATTGTTAACCTTACAAGGAGTCACTTGGCAGGAGTAAAAAAAACTGGCCTTTCTCATGACGTTTGGTTGGTTGTTGGACTTTGACGTCCTGGCAACAGCTAAGGTCATATCAGGATGGGTATCGAATTGTGACAGTGCACACTCATGGTGACTTTATAGTGCTTCCCCGCTGGGAGCCCAGGCCACCAGCACCATGACGTGATATCCCCCTCAGGCACATTCTCCTGACTCTGAGCCAACCACTCTTTTGCCCTATCCTAATAATGCCGAGTGCCTGGCTAGGAAGCGACAAGTATAAATCTTTACGTCATTGGTTTGACTCGAAGCTCTGGGCTCGAATCCCATGATCTACGAAAGCAGGAGATGGACGCTCACCTCATTCGGCCATCCTGTCTGGCCTTACTGATGACTGACGTGTTAGTGCTCTGATACAGTTTCACATGCGTCATACTAGTTGGACATAAAATCAAATGTAGGTAAGTGCCTTGGTTTTGAAAAATAATAATTTCATCGGACCATGCAGCTTTAATGCCGAGCATCAGGCTAGGTCGCGACAAGTATCAATTTTATAAGGCATCGATTTTACATGACTGGGAATCGAACTCCCTGTAGGGTTGGTGTTCGAGTCCGTGGCTATGTAAGTAGGCTAAAGTGAAAAACAATACAGACAGAGAGAAAGAGAGAAAGTAAAGCAAAGTAAGAGTGTAAGAAGAGAGAGTCCAAGCCCCTCTGGTTTATTATATGTAGTACATGGATTCTTGGTACAGGACCATGCCATTCTCTCAACCAATAGGGAAGCAGCATTCCCAGTTCCTCCAATAGGGACTCAGCATTCCTGGTTACCATGACCACCAGTGGCCTGCCCACCACCAGAGCTGGTTGAGCTGTGGCCACCACCAACCCTAACCCCTGTGTGCATTGACCCCCTACCTCAGCAGAGAGCCAGGCCCTGAGTGCACTCACCCAGACCTGCCAATCATCACTGCCCTCAAGCATGGGTCAAGCCATATATATATAATACACAACATACATATACACACACTCTTGGCGTGCCACCCAGAATAATAATAGAGGATTTCCAGTTTCCCCCCTGCCGATTATCGGAATATTTTACATCCCGACCTTCCGCACCGGAAGTCTGCGCTCTACCGATTCGGCCACCGCGTCCACTTTTCTTTATTAAAAAAAAAAGAGTTATTCTTCAGTTGATAAGCGTGGATTCGCACCGTCGGGGCGATAAGCACAATAAAACACATTTTTAAAATGAGATCCTCTTTTGTATCCGACGCTCTCCGATTTCACACACAAAATGCGTAGGAAATAACCGTGCACACGTGTATCCAGTCAAACCTCTCTAACCGACCATCTCCACAGATCGACCACTCCCATATATCGATCACTCTTATTTGGGTCCCAAACAATCGCCCATACAATACCATTGTCATGATTTTAACAAATCCATCTAAACCGACCACCTCCATAAATGGACCATTTACAGTCGGTCCCATGGTCGGTGATTTAAGAGAGGTTTTTACGGTACTTTTTAAAGCAGTGCACGAGTACGCTATTGTATGTTGTTGCCTGCTGGTGATAGTTTAACCCAGTTTCTTTCACTTTCCATCTATAAGTATAGAAGTCTGCAGGCGATATCACTAGGTCTGCTTTGCACTTGATAATCCAGGACTTCAGGCCGCAAACGAATAGGATATATCCTTCCATCTGTAAATTGAATGCGCCTGCTGGAGATCGGGAGTTCGGTTCCCGGTCGAGTCAAACCGATGACTTATATTGTTTGTTTGTTGTTCTTTTACGTCCTAGCAACATCTAAGGTCATATCAGGATGGGTACCAACTTGTGAAAATGCACACTCATGGCGACTTTATAGTGCTGCCCCACTGGAAGACCAGGCTGCCAGCACCATGACCTGATATACCACTCAGTCACATTATCCTGACATGGAGCCAACCAGTCCTTGACCTATCCTAATAATGTTGAATGGGAGGCTAGGAAGCAACAAGTATCAATTTTTAAGTCATTGGTTTGATTCGACCAGGGTTCGAACCCATGACCCCACGATCTACCAACACCGGAGATGGACACTCTAACTCATTCGGCCATCCCGTCTGGTCACGCCTGCTGGATGTTGGGAGTTTGGTTCCCGGTCGAGTCAAACCGATGACTTATATAAAATTGATACTTGTCGCTTCCTAGCGAGGCGCTCGACATTAATATGATAGGGCTAGGACTGGTTAGCTTAATGTCAGGATATCGGGTCATGATGCTTGTGGCCTGATTTCCCAGTGGTGCAGCACTATAAAATTGCTATGAGTGCGAACTGTCACAAGTCAGTACCCGTCCTGATTTGACCTTAGATTTTGCCAGGACGAAAAACTCCAACAACCAACATCCACCTGTGTGTGATATTGGGTGTTGCAAACAAATGGACTAATCATGACTAGAGCGATACTCGAACCCACCTTTCTGCCATTCCAGAGTGGAACTTACTAACATTTAGACTACCTAGGCTTCTTGATGCCATTAACCTACTCCTGCCTATCATACCTTATACTTTATATGTATTATATATTATATGTATTATATTTAGTAGTATATATATTATGTATATTATATATATATAATATTGTATACATTATTATATATATATTATAAATATGATAGGTATTTTATATATATTATATATATTATATGTATTATATATATTATATATATTATATATATTATATACTATATATATAGTATATACTATTTATATTATATATATTATATGTATTATATATATTATATATATTATATATATTATACATATTATATATATTATATATATTATATATATTATATATATTATATATATTATACATATTATATATTATATAAATATTATATATATTATATAAATATTATATAGAGATATATCCTGAAGTGTAGTGCAGCTGCCCTCAAAAAGACTGCACAGTTCTTGAATCTCGGAAAGACTGTAAATCTTACTAAAAAACACATCACAAACTGGATTATCAGGAAAATCACAAGTTTTCTACCAGAGACTTGCAGTATGTGCAACGAATCATACTGTATTGAGTTTGGCAGCACACCATTGCTGAAATGCTTTTTATGTGGACAAGGCATTCATGACAAGTGCTACATTAGCCAAACTGATGGCCCAGACCCACTCCCCCGAATAAAGGGACTCCAATGGATGTGTCCACATTGTGAACGGCGAGCAACACTGGGCAAACTAGAAGTTTGTGAAAGTGTGCACTCGGACGAGAGCCAAAATGAGTCATGAAAGGACAAACAGGAATCTGGGTCCACAAATACACAAGACCCCAAAGAAGATGAAGCTGGTGTGGTTAATACACTGGTAATCAAAGAAAAAACCAGGGATCCCACCAACTACAATAGTGAACAAAAATCAGCTACAACCAATCAAGGAGAACAAACCAATGTGTATTCACTACAGAAACAACCGATGCAGACATGGAATAACAGGCAAAGACTGCGCATTCCAGCATCCCAAACAATACACAAAATACCTATCCTTTGGTGACAAACAGAAGAATGGATGCAACAAAGGATGAAATTCTGAAAATTGTCATCCCAAAATGTGTCGAAATGCAATGAATAAAGGGGAATGCCTCAATGAAAATTGCAATTTCATGCATATAAAGGGAACCAAACGCACACAACCTGAACACCAAAGTAGTACATCAGAGAAAAGTGTGATTACCTGCGAGGAGCAGAGCGGAGCTCAACAGCCCAATACAGGTCAAAATGTGGTTGCTTCTACTACCTGGTTCATTGGTTCACGCCTGGATTATTGTAATGCTCTCTTGTATGGTCTGCCGCTGTCAAGTATTTCAAAACTGCAACGTATACAGAATGTGGCTGCCAGGTTGTTGACGGGTACAAAGAAATTTGATCACATCACTCCTGTGCTGAAATCATTACACTGGCTCCCTGTGGAGAAGAGAATTGATTTCAAGGTGCTGCTTCTTGTATATCGTGCCTTGCATGATCAGGCTCCAGAATATATGAGAGATATGCTCCAGGAGAGAACAAATGTTCGAACACTGCGCTCCACAGTCTCCAGCCAGTTAGCAGTTCCTCGGAGCAGACTCAAAGGCTTTGGGGATCGTGCTTTTAGTATTGCTGCCCCGAGACTGTGGAATGCTCTGCCAGGATATATCACAGATTGTAAATCTGTTGGTGCTTTTAAAAAAGGTCTTAAGACACATTTGTTTAAATCTGCTTTTAACTAGGTGAAATTTATTTTCCTGTATATTTGTTTGTTATGTAAAGCGCCTGAGAACGGCTTGCTGGATCGGGCGCTATATAAATGTTTTATTATTATTATTATTACCTCACCAAATGAATCAGTGGATTCTTCGTTAGGGTTCCTGCAACAAATCCAATACAAACTGCAACAAATAGAATCCGCTCAACAAGGTCAATCAAACCTAATCCAGTGCTTAATGACATAGAACCAGCCAGCAGCCAACTACCAGATGTATGCTCCTGTGACAGCAGTGCAACCTCAAACAGGCACGGCCTGGAGGGGACAGATGTACACCAAACCGATATAATAACAGTCAATATTCAAGGACTTTACCCAAAATCAAACCAAAGTAAAGTTCCTTTCCTACAAGAAATGGTACAACAATCCAATGCCAAATTTCTCACCGAACTGAACTAATCTAAACTAAACTAAACTAACTGCATTATAACATATTATATATATATATTGTATTCAAATTTTCACATTCACATTTTCTGCATTTAGTTCTAGATAATTCTAAAACTAGATCCATCTAGATATATAACTAGTTGACCGTGTCTACATGTGCTTGTGTTTCTGATCAAGAAGCTAGAGCAACTTCTCACACCGATGGTCACTTTCTTATTTTATTCATGTATTTTTATTTATGCAGGGCAGGGTTCAATAACAAATAATGCTGAGTGTACATGTCCGGGTAAATTGTCTATTTATTCACCTTTCAACGGTAGACTAATCCTGCTTCTGTGGTACTGGGTACCAGTTTTCTTTTAATTGAACAACGGGAACATGAACAATATAGTATATATTTGGAATTTTAATGAACAATGAATGACAGTTCGTACAGCCTGAGTATAATGAGAGAGAAGGCCCCGAGATGCTTAACCCTACAGTTCTTAGTCTCTTATTGTGGGGTGGGCGGGATGGCAGAGTATTGTTGATCAGTTGCCGTCCGCCGCCAAGGCGAAATGGCCGAATTCTCATGCTTGCTTGGGGTTGTTTGTAACCTTATGATGGTTACTGGTTGCAGAACTGCAACATTATAGAGAGGCTCCGATAAATCGGCCCAATCTTTGGTTGAAGATTAATCTTCAGTAGGGGCGGTTGTAGAAGCTGGGGACATCTTTACAACGTTGTCACGGCGAAGCGTTGGGGCGGCACCGAATCTCTTCGGTCCGGCGGTAGTTGAACACTTGTATCCAGCAGACAGCAGCAAGGGTTTCAAGGAAGGGTGGGTAAAGATGGGTGCAGCGGTGGTTCCAGCAACGAGAACAAAGCGGGAGAAGCTTAAAGGTACAAGGCCTCACCCAAGCACACAACTCCCCTGGTCAGGGGGAGAATTATGCCTGGGTTGAATTCTCAGTTTTTGAGGGCCTTATATAGTCCCTGGCGAATTATTCGTCAGGCGTCGTAACGTTATTCGACGTTGTTGGCCCGTAGATCGGGCATAAAGCAACCGGCTGCTGACATCGTATCTAACTAACATACGCAAATTCGAGGTAGCTATCGCCGTGGTCACTAGACGTTAGTTCCAAAAGACCCGCTAGTCGGCGTATATGTCAAGCACAATGATTCGTATTAGAATTTCACAGAAGGTGGTGCCATCGGCCGTGGAGAATGCGTATACGGGTTTGCCGTGTTCAATTACCCATGTTGGAGCCAACATGGACAATGCAGCTTACTCAGCATACATAAATAATCCTTTCTGAACTGTAATCATATAGTTTCAGAAAGTGCCCACTACGTGGCGCCACATCCAAGGGTCGCAACATCAATGCATTTGTACAAAACCTTGAAGGTGGTTGCAATAGATGCATTTACACACTGGCCATGCACACATGACTCATTCACTTCCCATTCACTGACTATTCACAGTGGTCATGCACACATGACTCATTCTCCATCCACTCACTGTGATTGTTCACACATTGGTCATGCACACATGACTCAATATCACTCATTGAAGATTCACACAGAGGTCACGCAGTCATAACTCATTCACTGAACATTCACAGAGTGGTCATGCACACATCACTCATCCACTGCCTATTCAGTCACAATTCACACGGCAGTCATGCGCACATGACTCATTCTCCACCCACTCACTTAGGATTCGCACAGAGGTCATGCACACATGACTCATTCACTTCCCATTCACTGGCTAATCACACACAGGTCATCAAGGAAATATATAACCAATATCTGATTAACCCTACTCATTTTCTATTTCTACATATGTCATTCAGCATAGGATATAAATAAAAACATGAATAAAATAAGTAAAACTGACTCTGGCTATGGCTCTAACACTAGTTTGAGTGCCCAGATTTGTCTAAATCTAAATGCACATGGCATAAGATGTGCTGATTATATTGATGTAAATGCAATGCTGGATAAAAGATTAAAATCTTAATTTATTATATATATTTCTTTAGCCGAGATGAGCTGAAACTAGCACATTTCATAACTGCACCCAGTGTATTAGCATGTGCCATGTGTTTCTTGCGGGTTTGTTTTGCTTTGATGCATCCCACAATGCACCGCACCGCTGGAATGGCGATGTAGTCTATTAGGAAAGTGTAGGTTCCCCCCCCCCCCCCCCCACAATATTACTGGAGATGTGAGACATATATTAACAGACGATGCAATATATATATATATATATAAATATAGGATGTATAATAAATTATGCAGATATAAAAACAGGCGGAGTTTCATTATTATTTACTATTTCGTATACTTTGTTAGCTATATTATTGTCCATTCGGTCACCTGCCCGGGATTTGCCCCGGCTAGCCGGGTGCGAGCGCCACCACCAGGCGATCTCTGCACCGGGCAGTCACTCTGCCTTCGGATTTCAAACTGGGCACATCACAGTCTACTTAGCTACCTGTGTTGGCTCTACCTGTGTTGGTTCTACCTGTCGTCCGTGCATCGGACGACTGCAACTTCGCCGTACCTGTGGGTCGATCTCTTGTCGATTGGACAAAATATTGGAGGAACGATCTTTTCACACGGAAGACGGTATCGTGAACTTAACCTTATTCTCGACGGTATTTCTGATACCCGGGCCGTCTATTTTCCACTAAGTGTGTCGATTATTTGTTTGTCGAATCACAACGTATGGCAAAGTTAAGAACTAGAGGAAAGGTAGATTCTCTGAATGGTGTCATCATGTTAGTGACCGTGCCTGCCTTAAAACTCTAACTCGACGGTCATTTATCACCGACCGTCGATACCGTCTATAAGTTTGTCGTCCGTTAGATCTCGAGTCTATGATATGAACGATCATAATGATTGTATTTTCTTACATCTTTAACCTCGCATATTATACTCGGACATGTGCGTCGAATGGTGTAACGTGTAAGTCAAGAACGTCCGCACAGCTTGCTGGCTAGTTAACAAGTGAGTTTATTTATAGAACGGAGATCCCGCTGCTATGCCTCACCGGGCACACGGGTGGCGGTCACATACGTACACTATATTATGACATCTCCCTTTCAGAATGCGGAACCAATTCCTTTGCTTATTCTGCTTCACTGTAATACATTTTACCAAGGGGTTTGTTTATGCGGTTTATAATAACAATCATAACAATAATTAACAATATAACAATAATACATATAACATATATATGTTGTTGGTGTGCCGGTGAGGCATAGCAGCGGGATCTCCGTTCTATAAATAAACTCACTTGTTAACTAGCCAGCAAGCTGTGCGGACGTTCTTGACTTACACGTTACATGGTGTCAGATGAGCTACCAAGATGCCGCTAACAGGACTAAAACCGCCTGGTCCTCTCATTTTGGATAATAATGCAGCAACAAACTGGAAAAAGTGGTACCGAGCGTATAAGATTTATGCAACTGCTGCAGGTGTGAAAGAGAAAGCAGAGGACGTTCAATGCTGTGTCTTCCTACATGTGGCCGGTGAGGAGGCCCAAAGGGTGCACGCAAACCTGCACTTACAATCTGACGAGGAAGACCGAATTGAGCCGCTGATAAAGGTATTCAAGGAGCATTGCACTGGCAGGGCAAATTTAATTATTACTCGATACCGTTTCAATACGCACAATCAAACTACTGAAGACATTAACACCTATATCACTGCACTGCGGGACCGCGTAACCGATTGCGAGTATGGGCCCACAGAGGAGTCACTACTGCGTGACCGCATAGTGGGTGTGGGGTTGGTGGTTTGGAGGGAAAATTGAACATGTCTGTCGATAGTACATAATTCGTAAAAGTACGAAATCTTTTGCTGTGACTTTGCTAACTTTTGCTCATATATATGCTCAGGCAGTTACTATAGATTAATCCGCTTAATCCGCTTAGTGCGGCCTGCTTAAAACTAATCGGCTTAGGAAATACAATTAAGCAGCTATTGTTCTAAGTGCGGGACAATCACAACTGTGGACCAAGTTTCCTGCCCACGGATTATCGACAAACAAACTTCTAGTTCAGGGACTGCTACGCGAAGCAGTACAGCGTCGAATGTGCGATCGGCAGGTGTTAGCATAGGATAGGATGCCAGGCACTGGTTACTGCTCTGACTGTGGACAGCCCCACGACAAACAGGGTTGAGTTGACTACGCGCGGTAAAACATCGACACACTGGCCGAATCTACCATGTCGACGCGCAGCGGCAAATCTTCTGTGAAGAGCGCAAAATCTTCAGCCGACCATTACGAGAGTGTCGATATGGATTCGACCACCTCCTCGATGTCGACCCTCACACTGGATGACCTGGAGAGAAACGCACGTGAGGTGATCGACAAGATTAAGGCGGAAATGCGCATCGCCGACCTTGAAGAGGAACTGGACGAGTTGAAGGAAGAGCGTGACAGACGACGTAGTCGACGCCGGACGACTACGACAGCGGATGAAGGATGATGATGCGCCGAACACACTTCCGACCCGCATTCGACATTGTACGACAAGATGCACACGGACGACCGTAGAAGGACGATGGAAGCGACACTGCCTCCACCATCGTGGACCCAAGGATCTGACCGAGACGACGGGCACTCGTCCTACGGGAGATCTCGTCGACATTCACGGGCGATCTCTGCACCGGGCAGTCACTCTGCCTTCGGATTTCAAACTTTTACCGGTATGCCTTTTTATTGTGCATGCCCTAGATGCTCAATAAAGTGCCCGACCCAACACTCGTCTCTTCCTTCCTCTATTACATAGCCTAACTTTATATATAATATAAGATATATACATATACTTTCCACGGCGTCATATATATATATATATTTATATATCAATATATATATTTATATATATATATATATATATTACTGGACGTGGTGCCCGAATAGGTAGAGCGCAGACCTCCTGTGCGGAAGGTTGTGAGCTAAATTCCCAGTCTAGTCAAACCACAGGCTTACAAAATTGATACTTGTCGCTTATTAGCCAGCTGCTCAGCATTACTAGGTGAGGGCAAGGCCTGGTTAGTCAGTATCAGGATAATGTGACTGAGTGGGATATTAAGGTCATGGTGCTGGTGGCCTGGTCTCCAAATGGGGCAGAACTATGAAGTCACCAGTGGGTGTGCACTGTCACACGTCGTTGGTACCCATACTGATATGACCTTAGATGTTGCCAGGATGTAAAACTCCAACAACCAACCATATATATATTACATTCATCCTTATCCTTTCTCGGCTATTCTACCCTTTTGTGTCTAAGATGGCGGAGAGGGCTTTACTTGCAAAGGCTTTGATTACTTAACCCGCATCTATAGCCAGGATAATCATTATCATTGTATAAAAAGGCGGAGCGGCTCACCCTTATTCTGGGGCTGATTATTACTGCCCAGTAGATTTGGCAGGTGTACAACGACAATTAATATGGTTTGGCCTAATACGGCCTGATGGGATCGATCACTGCGTCTGCTACTGCAGCGCCACCGCGTGTTCGTGCCCTGCGCCCCGCTGTTCGGCCAGTTCGCACCGGGTTTTCAGACTTTGTAACCGGTTGGGCAGTTATCCTAGCCAAGGTCTAGTAATTAAAACTGATCAACCCATGCTTATGTTGTCTCTTCTGTTTCTAGTCCGTAGCCTAACTTTATACGCAGATCATGTGGTTCCCCCCCCCCCACCCCTCCGATCCCCACTTCTGCACCCCTCCCCTTCTCCCTCCCCTCCACACACACACATATCACATAGTTCAGATCCTGGCAAACTCAAAGCAAATTCAAAGCCGGATTCAACGAATCAAAATTTGTATTTTCTGCCCACCCGCTCCCCTCTTCACGACACACTAAAGCCGTGTTCACACATACAACATTAGGCCGACTTAGATGAGGCGAACTAGTGGCGCGTTCACACAGGCAACTTGAGCCGACTCAGGCTAGTTCGCCTCATCTAATCCACCTCGCGAATCGGTTTACATGAGGCAAACTAGCTGAGTCGAATCAGCCCTAATTTGCTTCAGCGGCACGTTCACACACTCGATCTGATTCGGTTTACATGAGGTGAACTAGTTGAGGCGACTTAAGGCCCGTGTGTGAACGGGGCTTAAATCTGCTTATCAAATGTGCTCGCACCTACTTTCAAGTTAGGCTAGGTTTTTTTTTCCTAACTGTCCTCCAGAATTACTGGTTTGAGATTTGGGACATCATGTAATAAAATCCATGGATACCATTCCACTTAGAAGTATAATGGTCTGCACTGACCTCTGAGGCAAGTAACCACATAGACAGGTAGGCGTGGGTAGTGTATTGATATCAGGGAGCCTAGGTGGTGTAATGGTTAGCACACTGGCCCGGAATGCAAAGAGATGTGGGTTTGAATCCTGCTCTTGGCGCAATATTTCCCTTTTCATCACCCCCACGACAGAAGTAAAAACAGCAGCGCAGCTGAAGGACAGAATCTGCGCATAGATTGGAATAAGTATTATTTCTTGATTTGTATTATCAAATTAATCTGTCTTTGAACATTTTCTGAGGCTGGCGAGGATGGTTGAATCGCTATAAACTCATCATCATCATCATGCTGTCGGTCGCGATGCGACAAAGACTGCTTTCATTACTTGACTGCCGCTCTCCATTTAGCTCTCTGCTGTGAGAGTTGCATCCATGAGTCGGTCTTAAACATTTCATGAAAGCTGCCTGCAAAAGTGTTGAAGTGCTGCTGGCTTTTTGCAAGTTACCAGCGGCACTCTCTCGGGGAGCAAATAGAGGTTTCAACAATAATGGCAAGAATATGTCAAGACAGGCGCAAAACTATTTGTCCCCGATATAACAAACAACCAATGACATACCCACTTCTCTTAAACTTAAAGGATTTGCATCTTCTGTGAATAAACAATTTTATATACAAAAAGAAATGTTTGAAAGAAGCAATTGCGTGCAACCCTCCACAACTATGTTTTCACAATAGTGAACCATGTTTTAAGAAGACGGTTTCCAAGTGGGGCAGCACTATAAAGTCACCATGAGTGCACACTGTCACAAGCCGGTACCCACCCTGATATGACCTTAGATGTTTCCCGGACGTAAAACTCCAGACGGGATGGCCGACTGAGTTAGAGCGTCCATCTCCCATGTTGGTAGACCATGTGGTCATGGGTTCGAACCCTGGTCGAGTCAAACCAATGGCTTAAAAATTGATACTTGTTGCTTCCTAGCCTGGCGCTCGGCATGAATAGGTTATGGCAAGGAGCAGTGGAATGAGGAAGACAAATTGTCCGCGATTGAAATTTCCCCTGCTTAAACAACTAATGTACAAAAACAAAAAAGATTCTCCGCAGAGAGGTGAATGGGTGCAGGCCGCTGATTAGTAACAATTTCTACCCCCCCCCCCGCCAACCCCCCCGCCAACCCCCACACACTTCACACCAACAAGTACACCCGATTAAGCTAGGATTCCTTACACGCGGTATGCGGCATGCGGCATGCGGCGTGCGGCGTGATTACGGGATGGGTCCTTTCACCCACACCCACACCCACACCCACACACAGTGTCAGGTTTCCTCATCACTGATCTCTATAGCAAACGCAGCAGCATTCGCATTCGCATGCCGCACCGATCGCTACATGGACCGATTCAGTATTCACATGCCGCATGCCGCATACCGCATACCACGTGTAAGGAATCACCCCCATTGATTTAGATGCTTTTCGAGTTTTTGCCGCATGCACATTCGCATTCGCATACCGCATACCGCGTGTAAGGAATGCACGCCTAACTCTTTCCCCTCCTACCCAAAATCACCGGGCGCGTTGGCCGAATCGGCAGAGCGCAGGCCCTCCCGCGTGAGAGATCGGGAGTTCAATTTCCGGTCGAGTCAAACCAATGACTTACAAAATTGAGACCTGTTGCTTCCTAGCCTGGCGCTCGGCATTATTAGGATAGGACAAGGAGTGGTTAGCTCAGTGTCAGGATAATGTGACTGTGTGGGATATGGCATCATGGTGATGGTGGCCTGATTTTCCAGTGGGGAAGCACTATAAAGTCACCATGAGTGCACACTGTCACAAGCCGGTACCCGTCCTGACATGACCTTAAATGTTGCCCGGACGTAACACTCCAACAACCAACCAACCTACCCAGAATTCATTGCAGGTCTCCGCCGATTGGCGCCCCGCCACATGAGCCAATCAAAACTCCCCTTTTCAACCACATTGAACCGACAATATAAGTACCCACCATTTCCCAATTCTCAATCCGATTGCCTCGCTCTGAGTTTTGTGTGAGTGTCAATTTCTCTTGCCTTTCAATCTCCACCCACAACCCAGTAATATTTCACAGGCGTACTCACGGGTATTCCATCTCTGTCACCATGGTTACACAAGTGTAAAGGTAAATCAGTCAAGAGCAAATAAACAACTTACTTCCATTGTGAATATTTCATAGTTAATCTCGTTGATACAATAAAATTAATATTTCTTTCAGTTCCTGCGTGCGTCGTGGTTATTATCTTTTGTTGGTATCCTGGCTAGGAATCCAATTTGGACTTGCTAAAGGGGCTGTCACATTAGGGTTTTTTGCGGGAGCGTATGGCGGCGTAGGCGCGTTACGTCATATACGTCGGCATACGCCGTATACGCTACTCATACGCTACGCATACGCTACTCATACGCCGCCAGATGCCGCCAGATGCCGGCTTATGTGAAGCGTATGAGGCATACGCCGCCATACGCTTTCATAAATCCGTCCGTCCAAATTTGTTTGTGCATGCTCAAAAAAACTCGACCTATGAGGCGTATGGCCCATACTGTCAAAAAATGTCACAGCACGCTCCCATATCGCTCCCATACGCTCCTCGTAGGTTCCACATACGCTCAAAACCACCCGAAAGGTCACCAAATGTCATCATAGGCCGGCACGCGCAGGACCTACGTAGGTTTTCAATACGCTCCCGCCATACGCCGTAATGTGACAGGGCCTTTAGGCTTAGTTTAATTTGGTTCCGAATGTTGCATTGTTAATACATCGGAGACAGTTGAGCCGCGTCATACTATAAAGTCGCCATCAGTGCGCGCTGTCACAAGTCGGTACCCGTCCTGATGTGACCTTTGATGTTGCTAGGATGTAAAACAACAACCAACAAAAATATATACTTGCTGCAGATCGAACAATCCGTAGAGTGCAGACTTCCCATGTGGAAGGTATGGGGTTCGAAACCTGGCCGAGTCAACCCAATCCTGGCACTCCTCATTCATCATCATCATCATCATGCTGTCGGTCGCGATGCGACAAAGACTGCTTTCATTACTTGACTGCCGCTCTCCATTTAGCTCTCTGCTGTGAGAGTGATGTCCATGAGTCGGTCTTAGTGTCTCTCAGTTTCAGGTACATTTCATGAAAGCTGCCTGCAAAAGCGTTGAAGTGCTGCTGGCTTTTGCAAGTTACCAGCGGCACTCTCTTGGGGAGCAAATAGAGGTTTCACACCGGCAAGAACATGTCCAGACAGGCGCAAAACTATTTGTCCCTGCAGTGGCTGGTCGGGAGATGTTGGGAGTTCCATACATCGACCGCCCTGATGCTGCCACAGTGACATGGTTTTCTGTTCAGGGTTTGCTCCCTTAGCCTTCGGTTCTGTCAAGAACCTGTACCACAAGGCAGTGGTTTACAACTCTGCAGGGCAGGGGCGTCAAACTCCCTGAGGTATTGCAATATCTGCACTCCTCATTACTAGGAGCATAATCGATTAATCATCTCGGATCATCCTAACCATTTGTTTGCACATGCCCAGATCATACAAACTTGGGTTGCATAAACGAAAGTGTTCGAGGAGGACACAATGGTGGTTTAATCCAAAACATTTTGTTTTTAAATAACCAATATAAACTACAGCAAAATAGTATTTAAAGTATTTTATGATTGCATAGTTTAGCTTCAGGGATGAAAGTGGTCTCCTGTGGAAAAAAGTGGAAATGCGGATATTCTCCCATAGGTTTAGCATTGTCAGGGAATCGCGGAAAATTCCCGGAAGTCAGGTTTTACATATTTATTGGTATACGCTGATAGTACTGCACCGTTTGAAGCACATATTAGTGGTATAGGCTGATAGTGCTGCATCAGTTGAATCATGTATTAGTAGTATACGGTGATAGTGCCGCACCGTTTGAAGCATGTATTAGTAGTATACACTGATAGTGCTGCGCTGTTTGAAGCATGTATTAGTAGTATACGCTGATAGTGCTGCACTGTTTGAAGCATGTATTAGTAGTATACGCTGATAGTGCTGCACCTTTTGAAGCATGTATTAGTAGTATACGCTGATAGTGCTGCACCTTTTGAAGCATTTATTAGTAGTATACGCTGATAGTGATGCGCCGTTTGAAGCATTTATTAGTAGTATACGCTGATAATGCTGCACCGTTTGAAGCATGTATTAGTAGTATACGCTGATAGTGCTGCGCCTTTTGAAGCATGTATTAGTAGTATACGCTGATAGTTCTGCACTGTTTGAAGCATGTATTAGTAGTATACGCTGATAGTGCTGCACCTTTTGAAGCATGTATTAGTAGTATACGCTGATAGTGCTGCACCTTTTGAAGCATTTATTAGTAGTATACGCTGATAGTGATGCGCCGTTTGAAGCATTTATTAGTAGTATACGCTGATAATGCTGCACCGTTTGAAGCATGTATTAGTAGTATACGCTGATAGTGATGCACCGTTTGAAGCATGTATTAGTAGTATACGCTGACAGTGCTGCACCTTTTGAAGCATGTATTAGTAGTATACACTGATAGTGCTGCACTTTTTGAAGCATTTATTAGTAGTATACGCTGATAGCGATGCGCCATTTGAAGCATTTATTAGTAGAATATGCTGATAGTGCTGCACCGTTTGAAGCATGTATTAGTAGTATACGCTGACAGTGCTGCGCCTTTTGAAGCATGTATTAGTAGTATACGCTGACAGTGATGCGCCGTTTGAAGCATTTATTAGTAGTATACGCTGATAATGCTGCACCGTTTGAAGCATGTATTAGTAGTATACGCTGACAGTGCTGCGCCTTTTGAAGCATGTATTAGTAGTATACGCTGATAGTGCTGCGCCATTTGAAGCATGTATTAGTAGTATACGCTGATAATGCTGTGCCATTTGAAGCATTTATTAGTAGTATACGCTGATAGTGCTGCGCTGTTTGAAGCACGTATTAGTAGTGTACGTTGATCGTGCTGTGGGATTGCAGTAGGGGCCTACCGGAAGAATCCCGGAAATCCGAGAAATTGCGGGAGATCTTTCATCTTTGAGCTATATGTCCATTTCATTAATCTGGGTGATCATACTTTTATATAGCAGTCCAGGCTAACACTACAAGTGCCAGCACAACTGTGACGTCATTGCTCCTGATGCCACCAGCCAAGAGGTGGGGCATTGGGGTCGGGTCATTTTGCACACGGCCCGTGTTTTGTAATGTCCATGTAAGGGTGTGCTTCTAGGACGTAAAACAACAACAAACAAACAAACAAACCTCAGGGTGTTCTATTATAAATTCTGACGACCGGGATGATCCGAATGGTCCAGATCGTCATAATCGATTACGGCATCGGACAGCACAAGGACTGGTTAACTCAGTCTCAGGATAATTGAAGTCTCCCAGCGGGACAGCACTAGAAAGCCACCACAAGTCAGAGGGCGTCCTGATATGACCCCAGCTGTTGCCAGGATGGTAAACCCCTACAAACAAATAACAGCAGTACATAGCCTCAGACCCCAGGTCAAAGTGCAGCTTCCCAGAATAGCTTGCATGAAGACCACAAGGTCGTGACCTCTGATGGCTGTTTCGCGGTAACCCCACTAGCCGAGCCTCAGTCAAGGCCTAATTAAGCTAAGATTCCATGAAGGAAAGTAAGTTGCAGGTATACCCTATGGGAAATGGAACCGCATTCGCATTCGCATTTGCAATTGCACCGATCAGTAAATGGACCGATCCATTTGCCGCATTAGCATTCGCATTCACGATCGCATTTGAACATATGGAAGCACTACTGTGCCTTTATATGCTTTTAGATTTGTTGCCGCATTCGCATTTGCATACCGCAGTCACGATATGCGAATGTGGTATGCGGCAAACAATGGAAAAGCATGTAAAGGCAAGGTAGTGCTTCCATACATCCGAATGCGATCGTGAATGTGAATAGATCGACCCATGAATCGACCCATGGACCAAGCGGTGCGAATGCGAATGCGAATGCGTTAGCCACAGAAAACATCAATAACTTTGACTTTCCTTCACAAATTTGGAGCAAAAAAAACCCCAAATGGCATGGGTAGCTATGCCGCATACCGCATTCGCATTCCACATGCCGCATAATGTGTATATGGAATCTTAGCTTCAGCTTAAAGTTGCATCGTCCGATAAAATATCAAATTTTCAAAACAAAACCAATTATCTAGATTTGATTTTACATATCTAACTTAGATACTGATGCACTTATTAAGCATTTGTTTCTGCGTAGAAGGCAATATTGAGTCAATTTAACAGAACCTGGTACTGCAGAAGTCTATGGTGTCAGAATTTTGGCACGCTTGCCAAAATTAATTTTCAATATTTGCACTCAAAATATCTTTAAAATATTACCATTTAAAATAAAAGTAACTTTGAATTAATGTAAAGTAGATACTAGTGATCGATCTAATATATTTATATTCAGAAAAAATACCGAAATTCAAAACCATCGGACTATGCAACTTTAAGTGCAGCCCGGCGTGGGGTTATGCTACACTGCTTCGCCCCGGTGAAACTGAAGACGCACACTGCATCGCTGTCCTCTCGCCACGTATGCAGATCACGTGGGCCATCTCGGACGCCACGTGAACAGGAGGGAAACCCTAGGCGAAGTCTCGCCTTTCGGCGAGATTGCGACGTGACTTTGCGCGAATGTGAATTCCCACGTCGAGGGCTGAGTACATTTTGACAGGGCTACCGGGGAAATAAAGAAAAAAGAAAGAAAGAAGATTTAATTACCGTTATGTGGGCGAGGTGATGGCCGATGTTTGAGTTATGGATTGGAGTTGGTTGTTTGTTGTCTTTGGGGAGTTTTCAGTCGCATTGGATTAGGATTAGAAGGATTTCTTGGTGGTTTTTTTATGATCACTTTACAAAAGCGAGTGTGTGGTGACAGCTCAGCTAAAAGGTGATGAAATTTTTTCACTTGATATTCCTGACCACTTTCCAAAAGCGAGTGTGTGGTTACAGCTCAGCTAAAAGGTGATGACATTTTCTTTGTTATACTCTTGATATTCCTGATCACTTTGCAAAAGCGAGTGTGTGGTGACAGCTCAGCTAAAATGTGATGACATTTTTTCTCTTGATATTCATGATCACTTTCCAAAAGCGAGTGTGTGGTGACAGCTCAGCTAAAAGGTGATGAAATTTGTTCTTGATTTTTATGATCACTTTCCAAAAGCGAGTGTCTGGTGATGAAATTCTTGTCCTTATTTACACATCTACAGAACAATTCATCTACAAACTATTAAACTCCCACAACTACAAAACTATATTAAACTACAAAACTGTTGACCGATAGTAATATACAGTAGATTGACAACTACATAACTGATGGGTGTTACTAATATTACTAATTTTGCATATAAAACTTTGCTTGGATTCTGCCGAGAAATACTATAAAATGCTATGAACTGTTGGAAGGTTGTAATATAAAACAACATTTTCATTTGAAATTCATGGACATAAACATGTGTCGAATATTGCCATTTGTTGTCATAGAATTTAGAATTTATTAAATGTATGCTGTCATTGACATGTTTTATATTAATCTATGGATCTGATTAAATTTCTTTGAGCTGGAAAATGCATATTGTTATGCTATAATCTATGGGGATAGATTTACGAGTTGAAAGAAAAATACTTGAAGAAATGTATTATTCAAATAGACTTTACTGAATAAAACTCAGATATATGTTAACGGCAAAGAAAGGCAACATTTTCTGCGAATATGATGACCAAGATCGATAACGACCCTGCCAGACTGGATTGATATCATCCATATCGCAATGCTAATGCAGTAGTTCATAGGAGAACACTGGCATATATAATTAAATCAAAGAAATAATTGACATTACACCGAAAGAGCAAATAACATGAAGAAACGACGGCAACTGCTGAAGAAAGTGTATGGAAACCGTGACAGCATGTAAAACTAAAGCTACAAGCTAGAAATCTATTATTATTTAATAACATAGATGTAGCCATTGTAATTTCAAAGTTTGAGGCGAACCACTGTCATTGCTTTGTTTACCTTTTGACACTGAGTATATGTTGTGGGTATATGGATTTCTGTTGTTTGTGCTATTTTTGTTAAAACCAGGCGCATGTATGTATATATATGTATGGGTTGGTGGTGCCTGAGTGGGATGTAAATAGACATAGTGGTGCTGGCAGGTCTGGGTGTGATTGCACTTCTGCTGGGGAAGGGGTCACACACTCAAAAGGTCAAGGTTGGTGGTGGGCATGGGGGCCATACAGCTACTGGTGGTGGGCAGATCACTGGTATCCATGGAGACCAGGAATGCTGGATCCCTAGTGGTAGGGCCAAGAATGCTCAATTCCTATTGGGGGAAGGAGGTGGGGTGATACTCTACAATGAACCCATGTAACTATATAAGCAATAAACCAGAGGGCTGCACTCTCTCTTCTCTCATATTATTCTTTGCTCTCTTTCTTTCTCTTTGTCTGTATTGTTTTCCTCATAGCCTACATACACAGCCACAAATCCGAGCATTAGATTATACACCTGTATCGGGATCGGTTTTGACTTGTAACAGGTCACACTCATGGTGACTTTATAGTGGTGTCAACCCCCAGCCCCCAACAACAACAAAACTATTTTAAAAAACACACACAAAACTGGGTTTTCGGTCAACAGTGGGACAGCGCAATAAATTCATCATGAGTGTGCACTGTCACAAGTCTTTACCCATCCTGATATGACCTTAGATGTTGCCAGGACGCAAAACCCCAACAACCAACCAACGCTGTGTGTAGATGCAAGTTCATTGGTTGTATGTATGTAATTGTAAGCATTAAGCAAGTTCTGGATGTCAACACATTTAAAAGACTTACAATTCCAGTGGGAGGAGTGGAGGGGGGAGGTAGGAGGGAGGTGAGAGAATGGGAGGAGGGGGATGGGAAGGGTTTTGTTTGTTTGACTTTTATGTCCTAGCAACATCTAGGGTCATATCAGGACGGGTTCCGACTTATGACAGTGAGCATTCATTGCGACTATATAGCACTGCCCCACTGGGAAATCAGGCCGCTGGCACCACGGCCCGATATCTCAATCAGTCACATTTTCCTGATACTGAGCTAATCCTATTAATGCCAAGTGCCAGGCTAGGAAGCGACAAGTATCAATTTTAAAGTCATTGGTTTGACTCGACCGGGAACCGAACTCCAGACCTTCCGCACGCGAGGCCCGCGCTCTACCGATTAGGCCACCGCGCCCGGTGGGATGGGAAGGGAAGGGAGAGGAGGGCGAGTTTTATTTCGAAATAAAATCTTTGCAGGGGATTTTATTTCTAAATAGAATCGCCGGAGGGAGAACAATTTGAGGAGCCGATTCTATTTTTCTACCATGACCCGATATCCCACTCAGTCACATTATCCTGACAATGAGCTAACCAGTCCTTGCCCTATCATAATAATGTTGATTGCTAGGCTACGTACCAACAAGTATCAATTTGGTAAATCATTGGTTAGTCATTGCTTTGTCTCGACTTGGACGCAAACTCCCGGCCTTCCACACAGGAAGTCTGTGTCTTCATAGTGCTACCGCAGTGGGGTGTACCATGCCACCAGCGCCACCATCTAATATCCCATTCACTCACGTCATCTTGACTCTCTTGCCCAAGGCTACTAAATCCCGAGCAGTGTGTAAGGTATCGAGAGGATTCAGCGGCTTCAATTAACCACGGATGCAACGCACGACTTCCCACACAGAAATCAGGGGCCAAGCCTACGTCATTGTCAAAGTCAAGGTCAGTAAGAGTGGAGAGGTTAAGCCGGCTTATGCATGGACGTCCTACTTAGAATGTGTGAAAATTAGGTCACGTCTGCATTTGGACTGACCTACTTGAAGAACTTCAAAGTACAGCTGTATTCATAGTCGATTCACTGGGTGAGATGTGAATAGTGAATAAGGAAGGATGAGAATAACAAAGCCTATATGTATGGTTTTAAAATAAAAATCAAGTGACAATATAACAAACCCACAAAAATCACTTTCAATACAAAACATCACCGATTGACGTTTGGGCACATTGGCGAAAATAGGTTTAAAAGTAAATATGGTCATGATTTTTAATTTTCAAGGACTTTCAAGGATCTTTAGACAAATTCCATGACTTTCCAGGGCTGGAATCCTGAATTATTGAATTCCACATGTCCCTTTCCTGTATGACTTCACATAACAAACTCTCTGCCAAAACCAGGAATGCAACAACCTACCTGCAATTTAAATCTAGATTAAAGGTTGAGTACCCGACATAAGCCATGTTCACACACGGGCGTTAAGTCGCCTCAACTAGTTCGCCTCCTATAGTTCGACTCACATTCGCCGTGTGGACGCGATGCTGAGGCGGATTAGGGCTGATTCGCCTCATCTAGTTCGCTTCAAGTAAACCATGCCGCGAGGTAGTCCAGATGAACCAAACTAGCTTAAGTCGGCCCAAGTTACTAGTGTGAGGGGTAGCAGCTTAGATGAGCCGGTTTAAAGCTGTCACACGAATGTGCAGTCGAGACCTGAGTTTGTTTATTTTCCGGTCGATCAAAAGCGCATATTATATGATTTGGTCTATGAACCTGCTAGAGGTGCCCAGATATTTTGTTAATGATTTATTTTAAGGTTTTCACTGCCCAGCAGAAGTTTTGACCGTTCCAAACCAATACGATTCAGTCCATACATATCTAGGTCGAACCCACACTCTCTCATGGTGACGTCGACTAACCGAAACTGGCGCTGGTTAGTCTGGACTTGCTCATGTGCAGATATCGATTTCCGCCTTAAACCGCTCTGTGTGTGGACACAACACTAGTTTGCCTCCTCTAGTTTGCCTTATCTAGTTCGCCCTAAAGTTGTGGGTGTGAACACGGCTATAGACATACATTAATAAACCTACCTGGATAGACCACAAACGTTGAGAACTGAAATAAATACATAGTCCCAAACCACTCCCTTCCCTCTCCCTCTCTGAAATCCCCCCTGGCAAAAAGAGTAAAAGAAATAACAACTACCAAAGTATTCCCACCAGCCTATAACACCTGACTAAACCAATAAAACATATACTACTGACAAAGCTATAGTTGACCCAAGACAATTTAAATGAGTCGTGCAACCATTATTTGCATAATCCAAAATCCATCACTACCTGTATCAGCAAGTCATGCCCATTATATTAATGTCTCCTCACAGGTATGATCATCAAATCACTGATATAGTCTAAAGGTAAATGGCTATTCTCCAGTGTACATGTGCAAAATAAGATCCCCACTATAAGTGTAATGCCTCATTTTAACCTACTACTGTCTATATTGTTCATACCATCGCATCATCTCATCCATAAATAGTTCATATGCACTATAATTGTTAAGGCCGCAAGACCATCGCCTCGGTGCTGAAAAAAGATGTTATTCAACTGGAATAACAATTTGAACAAAAAAAAACTGTTTCTAGAAAGCCGATGAGTAGTTAGTGTCAGATTAATGGTGCTGAGTAGATTAAGAATACCCCTTACTTATTGGGCACAAGGTTATACCTTAGGCACTGTCTACTGGTCACATTTTGCAACCAGTTTGTGACCACTTTGCAACCACAAAAATGGGGTGGTCGTGAAGCGGTCATATGTGGTCGCAAACTGGTCACAAACTGGTTGCAAAATGTGACCACTTTGGTCAGAAGATGGTTGCAGCAACTGAAATAAAAATCTCCTAGCGATCAAAATGGTCACCTAGAGGTTAGCGACCATTGTTTTGGTTGCAAGGGCAGTCACAAGGAGGTCGCACGGAGGTGGATTCTTTGGTCCTAAGTGGTCTCAAAATGGTTGCTATGAGTCGCAAGCCATAGTTTGACTGGGCATTTGAATAGCCGATTTTAAGTGTAGAGCAGCTGATCTTTGTGAAAGATCAACATTTTGTTAAGATATATCAAACAGTAATTAGACGGTAAAATCATATGATTAGAGTTGCTCTCCCCTTACCGGATGAAGTGGAAGAATGGGAGAGGAGAGGAAATGAGAGGAGTGGAGAGGAAAGGAGAGGAGAGGAGAGGAGAGGAGAGAAGAGAAGAGGAGAGGAGGGAAGGGGAGAGTGGAGGTTATGAGAGGAGAGCAGAGCAGTTCAGAGGAGGGACGGGGAGAGTGGAGGGTATGAGAGGAGGGAAGAGGAGAGCAGAGCAGTGGAAGGAAGAGGAGAGCAGAGGAGAGCAGAGGAGATGAGGGGAGGGAAGAGGAGAGGTGAGAAAAGGAGGGAAGAGCAGAGCAGAGCAGAGGAGGGGGGGAAGAGGAGAGGAGGGAAGAGCAGAGGAGAGGAGATGAAAGGAGGGGGGAAGGGTCTTGAAGACGATCAAAATCAATGTGACGTCATTTATCCACGTCCCCAAAGCGAGGCTTGACGCTGAGTGACATACCGCAAGGACTGACTACCAATTCTAACATAATCCAATTAAGACACGATGTCTGGTGGGAATGAAAGG
>CM059201.1:3038824-3134299 GCA_030323885.1 Branchipolynoe longqiensis
GAGAGGGGGCTGGAGGTGTGAGGGGAGAGCGGTGGGGGAGGTGTGTGAGGGGAGAGGGGTGGGGGAGGTGAGGGTAGTTATGCGTGGTGTTATGTTTGGAGGGAGGCGTGGTTAAAGGGTTCCAGTGTGAATGTCCTGCACATGCATAACGTGTCTGTACCTGTTGGGGGTGTCGATGTGGTGGTTGTCGGGTGGGGGGGGGGGAGTGGTTGGTGGGGGGGGGGGGGGTAGGGCCGGCACTGACGCTGCCCGGCGCAAATCTCCGACATAAAGGACCAGCGGGCAGTAATGCCGGGTACCAGCGCCATACCGGAAGTGGCTGGTGATTTCCTTGAGGTGGGGGGGGGGGGGGGGGGGGGGATTGTGACACGCGACGGGGTCGGCGGGGGGGAGGGGGGGGCAGTTGGTGGTTGTTGCTGGTGGGCTCTGGGCTGATGGTGGAGCCTGATGGGAGGTGGGGGATGGGGGGGGGGGGGTGTTGGTGGAGGTGGAGTTGATGAGGTGTGAAGGGGCTTTGATGGGGGTGGGGGGTGGGGGGGTTCAGCGGGTGGGTTGTTGGTCGGTTGTTGGAGTTTGACATACTGAGCATCACGTGATCGCCAACTAACACACTGTGTGATCCTTGGCTCCTAGTGCAGACATTCAGCATGTGTAGTTCCTGAGTCACTCACCAAGGGCACGGTGATGTGTGGTTGCATGTCCGCCCTCCGCCAATGTACGCCCTGTAATTTCGGAAGTAGGAACTTTGTTGACGTCAGAGGTATGTGGTGTGCAGAATGCAGAATTTAACTTTCTTTTTTCGCCTGCGCTTTCTACACTAGCTATTAATAGCCACCATTGAGCTGCTCTTATAACAAGTACATTCCTCACATCTTTTGTGGGTGATTGCGGGGGGGGGGGAGGGGCGGCGGTAGTTGGTGGTTGTTGCTGGTGGTCTGTGGGCTGATGGTGGAGCCTGATGGGTGGTGGGGGGAGGGGGTGTTGGTGGTGGTGGAGTTGATGAGGTGTGAAGGGGCTTTGATGGGGGCAGGGGCGGGGGGCAGCGGGTGGGTTGTTGGTTGGTTGTTGGAGTTTGACATCCTGGCAACATCTAAGGTCATATCTGGACAGGTACCGACTGGTGAGAATGTGCACTCATGGTGACTTTACAGTCCTGCCCCACTGGGAAATCAGGCTGCTAGAACCATGGCCTGATACCCCACTCAGTCACGTTATCCTGACACTAAACTAACCGGTCCTTGCCCTATCCTATTAATGTTGAGCGCCTGGCTAGGTAGTGACAAGTATAAATTTAGTAAGTTGTTGGTTTGACTCGACCGGGCACTTGTAGCTGGGACGTACGGGCATGACTGGGTGGCAAGTAGGGCACGGTTGTCGAATCGGTAGAGCGCAGGCCTCCTGTGTTGGAGATTGGCAGTTCAATTCCTGGTCGATAAATTTACAAAATTACAAAACCTAGGAAGCGACGAGTATCAATTTTGTAAGTTATTGGTTTGATGCAACCAGGAATCGAACTAGCCTATGCTCTACTCGTTCGGCCACTGCACCCGGCTGCCGACAATTGCAGGATGTTGTTACTGGGCATCACATGATCGCCAACTAACACCCCTATGACCCTTGGCTCCGAATGCAGGCGTTCAGCATGTGTAGTTCCTGAGTCACTCACCAGGGGAACGATGATGTGTGGTTGCATGTCCGCCCTCCGCCAATGTACGCCCTGTAATTTAGGAAGTAGGAACTTCATTGGCATCAATTTTATTCATATATATAGTGACTGACGTAGCTCTGGTCTTCCAACCGTAAGTGTTACAGGTATATATATATATATAGTTATTTACACAATTTGGTTTTACATGGTTTATATATTAAATTGAAGTGTGAAGTATATGATGAAAGTAAAGTGCGCACAATGCAATACGTAATGAGTATGAGGTTTTTTTGTTTTTAACCATTTTTTTGTTATTGAGGCTGTATTTATTCTGTCCATAGCATGTAAGCCTGGGTACCCAGGCTTGTTTTCAATGCTGGCCTGCTGTAGTGTTGGTATTGTCTTACCAAACAGTAGCTGCTGATAAGTTATTCGATTGTCTGCATTTCAGTAGCAGATAGTAGCCTATGTTAGTTTTTATGGGCCCTCTTGGCATTGTATTTTTGTTCTATTCTTATTACTATGTTAGTTGTTTTCTTAAGGTTCTATGTTAGTGTTTTGGGGTTTTCTTGGGAAGAGTTTTCCGCTTTTTTCTACTTAATTCTATACTAGCCTATTTTATTTACATGTCCATAGGCTTGTACGTAATAGGTGGTTGAGTTATGTTTGTTTGGAAGTACATTAAATCATTGTACGTAATAGGTGGTTGAGTTATGTTTGTTTGTAGGTACATTAAATCATTTTACATTTTCATTTGCTCGAAACAGTGGTCGAATCGGTAAGGGATAGGCGTTCTGTGCAGAAGGTCGGGAGTTGGAATCCCAGCCGACTGAAACGAATGACTTATAAAATTGATACTTGTCGCTACTACCTAGCCCGGCACTCGGCATTAATAGGATAGGACAACGACTGGTTAGCACAGTGTCAGGATAATGTGACTGTGTGGAATACCAGGTCATGGTGCCAGCGATCTGGTCTCCCAGTGGGGAAACACTATAAACGGTTTCCGTTGTGTAAGTACATATTGTCAGTTTGTTTCAATTCTCATTTTTTGTTGGTAAAACAGTTTATTCATCAGAACATAGATTTTTTCAGCGCCGAGGCACTGGTCTTCCGGCCGTTTACATTATATTGTAAATACGTAGATCAGTGGGTTGGACTCTGATGATCTGCTATATGAGGAAAACGTGGAAACATGCATATAAATTGGGTAGCTGTAGAAGTCTTAAGCCCTGGTCAAACACACGTTAGTGAACGAAGTTGAACGTAGTTGAACGTAGGATAGATTAAAGTGGGTGAAACGTGCTATCACTATGTTAAGGTACGGCAGGTTTTGGTTGATCACCCAACTAATAGTATGGATAAATACGTTACGGTATGGATACCGGTACGTTAGGGTACGGGTCCCGGTATGTCAAAGTATGTTGAACTACGTTGAACTATGTGGGTGAAAGTATGCTAGGGTATGCTAGAGTATGCTAGCGTATTGTAGAATACATTTAGAAGTTCACTAGAATACACAAGAGAACGTTATCATCACAGAGGCTACGTCTGCCTCAAACGTACCTCTCTTTTGAACATGTCCAAATCTTAAATCGGAACTTACAGCCCACACACGTTCTTATCATGTACTCATCACGGAGAAGTATAGATGCTGGTACGTTCAACTACGTTCAACTACGTTCAACCACGTTCAACTACGTTCAACTACGTTCAACCACGTTCAACCACGTTCAACTAGATTAGCCTCCACTACGTTCAATTACGTTCACTAATGTGTATGTGACCAGGCCTGTAGTGTTAACTAGTAGGTAGGCAGTGGACACACAAGGCAAGAGAAGGAGTGTGCATGGTTCATGGGTTCGAACCCTGATCGAGTTAAACTAATGACTTAAAAATTGATACTTGTCACTTCCTAGCCAGGCGCTCAGCATTATTGGGATAGGGCAAGGACTGGTTAATTCAGTCTCAGGATAATGTGACTAAGTGGGATATCAGGTCATGGTGCCAGCGGCCTGGTCTCCCAGTGGGGCAGCACTATACACAGGTTGCTCTGTGTTAGTACATATTGGCAGTTTGTTTCATTAAACGCTGATCTTCCGGCCATTTACATTGCATTGTAAATACGTAGATCAGCGGGTTGGAATTGTAAAGGGCCGGTCACATAGGCGTTAATGGATGTAGTTGAACGTAGTGGAGGCTAACGTAGTTGAACGTAGTTGAACGTAGTTGAACGTAGTTGAACGTAGTTGAACGTAGTTGAACGTAGTTGAACGTAGTTGAACGTAGTTGAACATACCGGAGAAGTATGGATGCTGGTACATTCAACTACGTTCAACTACATTCAACTACGTTCAACTACGTTCAACTACGTTAGCCTCCACTACGTTCACCTATGTCCACTAATGTGTATGTGACCAGGCCTTTATTGTTAGCTAGTAGGTAGGCAGCGGACACACAAGGCAAGAGGAGTATGTGGCTCTCGATATTTATCTAGTTGGTTGTGTGGGGAGGGGGGGCGGGATCAGGCCAGGCCGAGAGCGGTGTACCGTGGTTCTCATCAATCGGTGAAATGAAGCGCCTGTATAGTAAGGTATGTTCTGAGAGCAGACTTAAATCCTAATCAGATATGTTTAGCCCCTCTAATTCTCGGGGACGCAGTGAAACATATTCCACATCGCACTTCCTCTGTGGATAGGGGGATTTGACTAGACTGTTTGTTGTTGGTCTTGGTGAGTTGAGGAGGACTTGTCAAACGTTGAAATTCCACCCGCTTAATCAACTAATGGAAAAAAAGACCTCTCATACTCAAGCAGGACCTCACGAAATAATAATAATACTACTACTAATAATATATATAAATTTAATAGAGCGCCAAAGCAGGACCTTGTGAAATAATAATAATATGATTTAATCAAATGCTAAAGCAGGACCTTGTGAAATAATAATATGATTTAATCAAATACTAAAGCAGGACCTTGTGAAATAATAATATGAATTTAATCAAATACCAAAGCAGGACCTTGTGAAATAATAATATGAATTTAATCAAATACGGGTTGTGTTTTGTTTTTTGGGTTTGTGTTTTGTTTTTGGGTTGTGTTTTGTTTTTAGAAGCAGGACCTTGTGAAATAATAATATGATTTAATCAAATACTAAAGCAGGACCTTGTGAAATAATAATATGATTTAATCAAATACCAAAGCAGGACCTTGTGAAATAATAATATGATTTAATCAAATACTAAAGCAGGACCTTGTGAAATAATAATATGATTTAAACAAATACCAAAGCAGGACCTTGTGAAATAATAATATGATTTAATCAAATACTAAAGCTGGACCTTGTGAAATAATCAGAATATGAATGTAATAGAGCGCCAAAGCAAGAGCTTGTGAAATAAAAATATTATACATTTAATAGAGTTCTGCAGCAGGGCCCTTTGAAATACTATTACTACTACTAATAATATAAATTTAATAGAGTGTTCATCCAGGACCTTCTGAAATAATGCTAATTGTATCATTTAAAGCTGCAGAGTCCGATGAAAACATCAAAGTTTCAAAACGAAAACCATTATCTAGATTTGATTCTACAAGTGTGACTGAGATACTCGTGGACTTATTAAACATGTGTTGCAACTCAGAAGAGAATACAGAGACAATGTAATAGAACATGTTACTGCAGAAGGCCATAGTGTCAGCGTGTTGGCGTGCTTACCAACATTACTTTTGATGGTTGCACTTCAAATATCTCAAAAGTTAGCCATTTAACATTTAGCAATTACTTTAAGCTAAAGTAAGGCATGTTATTATGATCACCCGCCTATATTCGTCTCAGACTCAAAACTATCGGACTATGCAACCTTAATGTGAAATAATACTACTACTAATAATATAAATTTAATAGAGCGCCCTCACCAGCAAGGAGTCATTCAAAGGTGCTGTACAATAAAACCGTGATTTTTCTTTTTCTTTGGTACATTAGTTGTTTAAGCAAAGGAAATTTCAGTCGCAGACGACTGGTCTTTCTCATTCCACTGCTCCTTGCCCTATCCTAGTAATGCCAAGCGCCTGGCTAGGAAGTGACAAGTATCAATTTTTATATCATTGGTTTGACTCGACCAGGATTCAAACCCACGATCTCCCAACGCAGGAGACGGACGCTCTAACTCATTCGGCCGTCCCGTCTGATATAACATATTTCTAATGCGCGTAAAGTAATTGAACCGTGGACAGATGGCCTTTACCACCCTACAAAGCTACCATGGACGGGCGAGTCATTGGTTCTATTCCAGGCAGAGTCCAAAGAATACACAATATTCACAACACATGCGACGTCTGATGGCAACAACGAACACTACGGTTGTGGGACCATTGCCACAGCGCATACAAAAGCTATGGAAATTACTAACTTTCAAATGCAGGTACGTCAGTCATATTTTGCAATATTTTGAAAATTCCAAGAGTATATTGCTTGTGGGTCATTGGAGCTTCCAAGTAAAATAAAATGTTCTTGTTTGGACCCTTTTGAAAATGTTAGGAGGGTACCAAACTAGTCAGTCACTATTAATACACAATATTCACAACGCATGCGACATCTGACGGCGACGACAAACACTACGGTTGTGGGACCATTGCCACAGCGCATGCGTGTGAATATTGTGTATTACTTGCAGTCAGCTATCAGCTGGCGCTCAGTGTGACTACCACATGGTGAGGGTGCATTAATTCAGTGTGAAGAGTGTGAAGAGTGTGAAGAGTGTGAAGAGTGTGAAGACTGTAAAGACTGTGAACAGTGTGAACAGTGTGAACAGTGTGAACAGTGCGAGCAGTGCAGACAGTGTGGACAGTGTGAGCAGTGCGGACAGTGCAAACAGTGTGAACACCGCCATTTTGTCTGCGGCGCGGTATCTCAATTGGCAGCACAATAAAGCTGTGCGCACAGTCACAAGTGCTGTCTGTCCTCATACAACCCCCTTCATATATTGCTAGGGTATACATCAAATCCCATTTCTTGTCTATGATGTATCTAGGACAGCTTCATACTCTTTTTGTGCTCGGGGGTCGTTAAACAAACAAAGCCTATGTCATCCCTACCGGGCGCGGTGGCCGAATCGGTAGAGCGCAGCCTTCCCGTGTGGAAGGTCGGGAGTTCGATTCCCGGTCAAGTCAAACCAATGACTTTAAAAATTGCTACTTGTCCCTACGTAGCCTGGTGCTCAGCATTAATAGGATAGCACAAGGCAGCATTAATAGGATAGCACAAGGCAGCATTAATAGGATAGCACAAGGCAGCATTAATAGGATAGCACAAGGCAGCAGTAATAGGATATCACAAGGAGACCAGTCGGGATGGCCGAATGAGGTAGATCGTCCGTCTCCCATGTTGGTAGATCGTGGGGTCGTGGGTTCGAACGCTGGTCTAGTCAAACCAATGACTTAAAAAATTGATACTTGTTGCTACCTAGCCTGGCGCTCAGCATTATTAGGATAGGGCATGGCTGGTTGGCTCAGTGTCAGCATAATGTGACTGAGTGGGATATCAGGTTATGGTGCTGGTGGTCTGGTCTTCCAGTGGGGCAGCACTATAAAGTCGCCATGAGTGCACACTGTCACAAGTCGGTACCCGTCCTGATATGCCCTTAGATGTTGCTAGGAGGTAAAACAACAACAAACAAATAAACGATAGCCCAATGACTGGTTAGCTCAGTGTCAGGATAATGTGACTGAGTGGGGTATCAGGTCACGGTGCTGGCATCCTGATTTCCCAGTGGGGCAGCACTATAAAGTCGCAATGAATGTGCACTGTCACAAGTTGGTTCCCGTCCTGATATGAATTTGGATGTTGCCAGGAGGTAAAACTACAAAAAACAACTAACAAACATTCCTGCCCTGTTTTTGTTTAGTTTTTCTTCCTTTTTTGTTTTAATTCCTGTGCGTCTCTGTAGTTATGTGACCAGCCATAGGAACTATCCACTATGGGCATAATTGTCAAAATTCAATTGTCTATTGATTATTAATATTAATTGGTCATGTTGGCCCGAGGCTAACATGGGTAATTTGCTCACGAGGCTATTTGTGTCTTCCTCGCTCTCCCCTGTTCCACTACTCCTCAGTTTCTCACAGCAGGAGCTACAGTCCGCATCGCTTCCCATTCCTCTATACTGAGCCTAGTTAGCCTACGTACTGCCCAACTGGCAAGCAGAGCGCCACGACAACAGGCTATGCCGCTGACACGCAAAAGGAGAGGTGGCAGCCGTCCAAACAACAGCCCGACAGACAGGCTCGGTCGTCATGTAAAAATATACGGATTTTCGGTTTAGAATTGTATTTTGGTAGACAGCATTATTATTCTTGGGCTATGGAGTGTGGACAATGTTATGTAAAGTAAAAGTAATAATATCCCACTCCCATTATGACATGATATAAGCTATGTGAAATATATGTTCATACATGATGCCTAAGATTAATGAAGAGATGTTCCTAAATAAGAGACAGTACATGAGTGTTGAAATACTTCTCAATGCATTCATAAAGAGTGCACTTGGAGAAAAGACCATTTTAACAGAGATCTATTGTAACTGTTTGTAGCTACCTGTCTCTACATGACCACTGGGTGGGCCCACCAGCCTAATCTGCATATACACACAGGGCACCACCTGCAGCTGGGTTGAGTGACAGCCACCCCTACTGGGGGAGGGTGCCACCCACCCTGACTGTGGAGGTGCCTGATTGGCTGGCTGAGGACTGCCCAGTTACCCACTTCCCATTGGCCCTCTGACCACACTAGCCTCAAACCAAGATCATATTTTCTAGACTCTGCTCCAGACCCCCTGGAAAGAGATCACTCTACTCCTGGCTCTTGAGTGAGACACACCTACTCTTGAGCAGGAACCCCAGACACTCTGTCTGATGCTGGCAAAATTCATATATTCCAATTGAGTGGAACACAGCCATAGGACTCCTGACCCATGGGCTGTGTACACTGCTTTCTAGACAGGCTAAAGAGGTAATGATATCTTGTGTGGCTAGGAGGTAAGGGGAGTTGATGATAGGTCACTGGTAGGTGGACAGAAGTCGGTGTTAATAAAGCACAACTTCCCCACTGTTTATCTGAGTGACTTGTCTTCATTCTTCCTTAATATTGGTTAAATGGGCTAACAGATGAGAGATATGAAGGGGAGAGTTTTGTCATATTATCTGGTGTCCCAAACGTGGCCGGGCATCCAGTAATATAACAATGTGACCCATTCCTAAACCCCGACTCCCTGGACTCACCTTCCTCTAACACAGAGTCGGAGCAGTACATAATTTGGTGCCTGACAAGGGAAAACAGACGGCTCAGTCAAGCCGCAAGGTCCTCGGCCCCCGGCAGGCCGCAGGTTCCACCTCAAACCATCACTTCCCCACCCACCCACCCTCTAACTGGGGGGTGAGCGCTGATTCATCCTCACACTCCTGCCTTGCAGGTGCTCATCTCTGGACTCTGAGGTTCTCGCCTCGTCATCGCTCCTGGTCAGCACACGACAGAACATTCGGGTCACAGTCACCCACTTGCTCAACCTCCTAGGTTACGATTACCTTTGCTTAAATAAAAACTTTAAAACCACTTTCCTGCTCATTTCTGTCAGCCGAGTGTAGTGAATTATTGCAGCATGGACCTCCCCATTTTAAGAAGTGTTTAAATTTCAGTCAAAATATTGCTATTTGGTTACCGTTGTGTATGACATCATCAAAATAATGGTTGCGGAGTTAAAATAGTGGTTGAAGGACAATTAAATCATGTCTTTCTCAATACAGTACAACCCCGTTAAACCAAACTCGGTTAAACCAAACAATTGGTTAATCCAAACTTTTTTCAGCAGCCCGGCAAAATACTACAATTTATCATATAAAGAAGTTGGTTAAACCAAAGTCGGTTAATCCAAATTATTGGTTACACCAAACAAAATTGTCGGGCCCCAGGCCACTTCCGGTACGGTTAAACCAAACTTTCATGTGGTTATAAGGTCATCTGAGACCCCACCAACTCTTTTATATGATAAATAGAAGTATTTTGCTGGGCCACCATAAAATGTTTGGATTAACGGATCGTTTGGTTTAACCGAGTATGGTTTAAAAGGGTTATACTCTATATACATAAAAAAACAATAGTCAAAGTGTCCGCATACATTGCATATTACATTCATAATGCACCCACGGTTTTGCCAAAGCCAAGTCAAAGTCAAAGCCAAAGCTCGGTTAAACCAATGATCAGTTAAAGTTGCACAGTCCGATGGTTTTGAATTTCTGTATTTTTTCTGAGGTAAATATATTAGATCAATCACTAATATCTACTTTACACTAGTTCAAAGTTACTTTTATTTTAGATGGTAAACCTTTGAGATATTTTGAGTGCAAACATGGAAAATTAGTTTTGGCATACTTGCCAAAAGTCTGACACCATAGACTTCTGCAGTAACAGGTTCTGTTAAATTGACTCGGTATTGCCTTCTACGCAGAAACAAATGCTTAATAAGTGCAACAATATCTAATGGGGCTGTCACATTACAATGTTTCTCTCCAACGCGGGTCGATGTGTGTCACTTTTTGCCGAAACGGCGGGAGACGTCTGGAAGTGTTACGCACGCGTTACGCGGATGTCGGTACACGTCGGTACACTTTGATTGACAGGGACGGTCGTCGAGGAATGCCTGCGTGCATCATCGCTCGTCGAAAGTTTTGTGCTTGCACAAAACTTTCGACGTGTGCCAACGTGTGGGTGCCAACGTTATGTGGACATTAGGGGCGTGTGGAGATACGTTAAACGCGCTGGAATAATGTTATGCGAACATTAGGCATAATGTTATGCGAACATCAGACCCTGTCTGAGGGTCGTTCCCACACGTTGCACCAAACTGTTGCTTCTTTTGTCGGTTGTTGTTTTATGTCCTAGCAACATCTAAGGTCATATCATGACGCTGCGCCAAACTTTTTTTCTTTTTTTTCTCACAACGTCGGCTGCACGCTACCAACACGTTGCGCTGATGTCAAACTTGTTCCCACCGCGCCCAAAAGCTTGACGTCTCTCGATGATTAAAAGTGATTTTGCGCGTTGGCGAGATACGTTGTAGTGTGACAGGGCTATAAGTTAGATATGTAAAATCAAATCTAGATAATTGATTTGGTTTTAAACATTTGAAGTTTCATTGGACTATGCAGCTTTAATCGAAACAGATTTCTAGGGTCCCTTCAAGTTTGGTTTAACAGGGTTATACTGTAGCAGGATAGCCACACGCGAGTACCTTTTCCCATGGTGGGTCACATATCGCAGGCAGCCCTGGTTTAACCCCCTATTTGCTTGATAGTGTTATGTGTTTATATAGCGTCAAGATGCAACAGGAGTATGACACGTGCCCGCAGAGTTATTGCAGACAGGAATGACACCACGTGACAGAGTCACAATGACGTGTATCCCTGCCAATAACCTTGAACCAAGCAGACAAAGGTCATTCACTCACGAGGCTCTATCCAAGCAATATATCAAACTACAGTGTGACAAGGTCTGTGCACTAGGACAAATCTTTCATTGTCAATTGACCCAAGTTTGTTAGTGCGAGGGGATATCAGGGGATTGGGTGTGGGAGCGGGGGTGGGTGGGTGGGGAGGGGTTGTAGACAATCTTGGGATAGAACACTACACTCTATCCCAAGACGGCTGAATTGGTTAAGAACGCTCGCTGACTTTCAACGTTAGTGGCCGTGTGTTTGAACCATAGCTCCGGCCTTGCGTTCGGAAGATTGGAAGTTCGCGAGTTTGGTTCCCGGTCGAGTCAAATCAATGACTTAAAAATTGATACTTGTCGCTTCCTAGCCAGGTGCTCGGCATTATTAGGATAGGGCAAGGACTGGTTACCTCAGTGTCAGGATAATATGACTGGGTGGGATATCGGGTCATGGTGCCGCCGGCCTGATTTTCCAGTGGGGCAGCATTATAAAATCGCCATGCGTGCGTACTGTCACAAGTCGGTACACATCTTGATATGACCTTAGATGTTGCTAGGATATAAAACAACACCAAACAAACAAATACACATGAACCACAGGTGAGTGAAAGTTGCATAGTCCGATGGTTTGAAGTTGTTGCCATTTTCTGAGATAAATAGATAAGATTAATCATTATAGTCTACTTTACTTTAGTTTTATGTAACTTTTAATTTAAATGGCAAACATTGGAGATATTTGATGCAAAAACATGCCAAATTAATTTTGGCAAGCACGCCAAACTCTTACCCATAAGCTTCAGTAATAACAGGTTCTATTAAATTGGCGCATTTCACCTTTCTATGCAGCAACAAATGTTTAATAAGTGCACCAGTATCTAGGTTGGATATGTAAAATCTAATCTAGATCATTTTTTTGATTTTGAAAATTTGATGTTTTCATCGGACTATGCAACTTTAATGACTTAAACAATTTATACTTGCCACTACCCAGCCTGAAATTCGGCATTAATAGGATAGGGTAAGGACGGGTACAAATCGGGATAAGGTGACTGAGAGAAATAGCTGGACATGGTGTTAGTGGCTTGGTCTTTCGGTGGGAAAGCATTATCAAGTCTCCATGAGTGGACAGAGTTGTAAACCACTACCTTGTGCTACAGATCCTTGACAGAACTGGGGCCATATTCATGTAGTCGTGCCAGGCCTAACCGGAGCTACACGCTAGCTCTGGGGTAGCTATCCGAGGCTAGGGGCGGGTTGGAGAAATAGGTCAAGTCGTATTCACCAATGTCAAAGCCGCCCCGGATAGCTAACCATGAGTTTATTTATAGATTTGGGAATTCCCTCGATTTGATAATAACGCTGCCAATGCGGCCGGCGATTTGTTGCTGTGTGTGTGTCTGTGTGTGTGTCTCTGTATGTGTCTCTATGTGTGTGTCTGTGTCTCTGTATGTGTCTCTGTGTCTGTTTCTGTGTCTATGTGTCTGTCTCTGTATGTGTCTCTGTCTGTGTGTCTGTGTATGTGTCTGTGTCTCTGTGTGTGTATGTGTCTGTGTCTATGTATGTGTCTCTGTGTGTGTCTCTGTGTCTGTGTGTGTGTATCTGTGTGTGTCTGTGTGTCTGTGTATGTGTGTGTGTGTCTCTGTGTCTGTGTGTGTGTCTGCATGTGTGTATGTGTCTGTGTCTCTGTGTGTCTGTGTCTCTGTGTGTGTTTTTGTGTCTCTGTGTGTGTCTCTGTGTATGTGTGTGTCTCTGTATCTGTGTGTGTCTATGTGTGTGTCTGTGTGTGTGTCTCTGTGTCTCAGAGAGAGAAACAGAGGCACAGACACAGACAGACACAGGCAGGCGGAGACACACACAGAGACACAGACAGAGACAGACAGAGTCACAGAAAGAGACACAGACAGAGGCACAGACACATACACAGAGACACAAACAGAGACACAGACAGAAACACATACAGAGACACATAGAGAGACACAGAGACACACACAGAGACACACACAGAGACACACACAGAGACACCGAGAGAGACACAGCCAGAGACACAGACAGACACACACACGACACAGAGAGAGACACAAAGAGAGACACAGACAGAGACACATGCAGAGACACATACAGAGACACAGACACAGGGAGAGACACGGACAGAGACACAGACAGAGACACAGACAGAGACACAGACAGAGACACAAAAACAGACAGAGACACAGACAGAGACACAAAAACAGACACAGACACAGACAGAGACACAGGCAGACACACACACAGAGACACAGTGACAGACACAGACAGAGACACAGGCAGAGACACAGACACAGACAGCGACACATGCAGAGAGACAGACAGAGACACAGACAGAGACACAGGCAGAGACACATACAGAGACAGAGACACAGACACAGACAGAGACACAGACAGAGACACAGACAGAGGCACATACACATACACAGAGACAGAGACAGAGACACAGACAGACACATACAAAGACACATACAGAGACACAGACACAGACACAGAGAGAGACACAGACACAGGCAGAGACACAGACAGAGACACAGACACAGATAGACACAGATAGAGACATAGACAGAGACACAGACAGAGACACAGAGAGAGACACATACAGAGATCAAATTTCACTTATGGCGTATGTAATTCTGTTAAATATGATAGCATTTAATAGATTGAGAGCCTCACACGCACACTAACCGGTGCGTCTAGCAATTAACCCTGGTTTGAAAACGGGGTAGCTTAGCCTAGGCTACGGTCGGCGGTTTGCATAGGCACGGACACATAATTACGGATTTTCCACTGTTAGCCATGTGGGGCTACCGTAGCCGCGGTTAAGGCCTTGGCACCTCCACATGAATATGGCCCCTGAAGGCTAAGAGAGCAAACCCTAAACACAAAATCATGTCACTGTGGCAGCATTAAGGGCGGTTCATGTATGGAACTCCCAGCATCTCCCGACCAGCCACTGGAGAGACAAATAGTTTTGCGCCTGTCTTGACATGTTCTTGCCGGTGTGAAACCTCTATTTGCTCCCCGAGAGAGTGCCCCTGGTAACTTGCAAAAGCCAGCAGCACTTCCAACACTTTTGCAGGCAGCTTTCATGAAATGTACAACCGCACAAGGAGAGAGGCAGTCAAGTAATGAAAGCAGTCTTTGTCGCATCCCGACCGACAGCATGATGATGATGATGACGATGAGTGTGCACTGTGACAAGTCGGTGCCCGTCCTGATATAACCTTAGCTGTTGCCAGGCTGTAAAACTCCAACAACCAACCAACCACCACCATATTCCGATGCCCACTTTCCAAGTTCCTTGAGCCACCACCACCACCGACAACAACAACAATGACAACAACGACAACAACAAAAAAACAATCAAATCCACCACAGCCTCCCCTACCCCCACCACACACAAAAAAATCAATAAAAAGAGGAAACAAAATTGAAAATCGGAAGGGAGGGGAGAACTGAGTGGATTAGACTGCGATGCCTTGCCAGGCCGTCATTGGTATGCTTTAGTCATTCAAGCGTAGCATCAATATTAAGCCGGCTAAATCCTTTTAGGGGTCTATTGCTGCCCAGGCCCTCATCTAGAATGCCAGAGTCAGTCATCCCTTTATATTTTACCTAAAAGATGTAGCCATAATGCTGAGCTCGGCGCATTGTATATGGCAGATGCCCCTATTAACGCCAGTCACGGGAACCAGTCTCCGTATTATCGCCCACTTCCACAGATCTGAGGGAGAGCGAGCGTCGGCTAACTTTCTTAAGGCCACTCTCCAAGCGCAATCTGCTTGCGCTCCCTGTGAACGTTACGTGAGGGCGTGGCTCTGCTTGGTGAGGGTGGTGCTGCTGTTTTGTGTAGGTGGGTCTGTTTTGCGTGAGCAGAGATGAAGGATTTCCGCGAATTCACGGATTTCCGCGCGTTTTTATATATACCGATTACCGTTAAGCAAAACGCCAAGGAATCTGGATGTATATGACATCAAATGGGTTCGCAACCCGTTCTAATATGACCTTAGATGTTGGTAGAACAAAACACCCAAGCAAGAACGGTTTAGATATGGGCGATAATATAAGCACAACAAGGATAGTTGAAAGCTGACATGATTTGCTGGCACTATCGGGGGAAATTCTCCTATGTGGTGGCAGCGGGTATCCTCCAAAGAAATATGTCATAATGACCATATGTTTGACGGCCAACAGTCGATGATACGAAAATCAATGTGCTCTAGAGGCGTTGTTAAATAAAACAAGCTGTACTCCCACAGGCAGATCCCAGACATGCATTCCCGAGGTGTTTTTCGATACCGGAAGTGGTCTTTGAGACCGGAAGTTAGCTGGCGCATATATGGTAATTAGAACCGCGCGCAGCGGAGTTCGCCAATGCGAGGCACCGCGCATTGATTTATGGGTAATAAACAGAAGTTGGTGACGCTCTCAGTAGACTGAATCAGAATGACAGCGTGGACAGGATTATGACAGCCGACGCCTCTGGTGCACTATGCTGTGGCCACGTTTTTGATCCCTCGTTTTTTTGTTGCAGGGATATCGGCGCTAAAGGAGGAACAGATGGGATATCAGCGCCAGTATTACGCAAAGAACTCGGCCATCGCGAGGCGGGTTCAGGTTCAAAAATATTTAACCTATGTTGATTCGTTCAACTCTTCCAGGGCCCCTATCCCCTGTTCCTCCGAGCAGGTCGCCCTCTATGCTACTTGGCTCGCCCGCTCCCTTAAGTATTGGTCGATCATGAATTACCTGAGCGGCCTGAGCTATTTCCTTAGGTAAAACGGGGAGCCGCCTATTGACTACAAGGGTTTCGTTTTGGCCTCCACTTTAAAGGGAATCCGTCGGGTCAAGGGTGATGTACCTAGACGGGCGATGCCGATTCTTCCATACATGCTGCGGAGGATTTTCTCGCTCCTAACTGAGAACCCAGGCCACGTTGCATGGAGGGCGGCCATTCTATGCTCCTTCAGGGGTCTCCTGCGTAAGTCGCAAGTGACTATGTCCGACTCTACCCTTCGTAGGTCTGACTTTGTCTTCTACGACTGGGGAATGCTCCTGACTGTCCGACGTTCCAAGACCATCCAATTCTCGGAACGGGTGCTCGAGATCCCGATTGCCAGGTGCTGCGACACCGCGGTCTGCGCAGTGCATTGGACTGAGAGACACTTCGCGCAGATCCGGGCCGACCCATCTGAGCCCGCCTTCCGGATCCCATGCTCGGACGGTCTCTCCGGTCCCCTCTCGTACCACATTTACCAGGAGACCTTGAGGATATTTGCCACTCGGGCAGGGCTTGACGCGTCTACCCTCTCTTCCCACTCACTTAGACGGGGGGGCTGCACCTTTCTCGCGATGTGTGGGGCCACGATCGAGGAGTTGAAGGCTCGAGGCGATTGGGCCTCCGAGACGGTCTATAGTTACCTGCAGACCCCCCTTGGTACTCGTATAGTGAACGATTTGAGGGTGGTCGCGGCCCTTTGCTCTGATGATTCGCGTGTTGGGTTGGGGGGAGTCGCTTAGGCTCTCCTTGGCCTGTTATCTCGCTTGCCAGACGTTCAATAAAAGTGTCCGACCCAACACGCGTCTGTATCCTTTCTTCCTATACGTAGCCACACTTTATAGTATGTATAATTTATTATGCATGTATAAATAGGCGGAGTATTTTATTATTATTATTTATTCCACCATGTTACTTCAATATACTATTATCCTCCAATCAGTGACTTGCCCTCATTTGCCCCGGTTGCCTACTACTAGCGCCACCACCGGGCTGTTTTCTCACTAATCAGCCCGGGCAAGTCACTGCCACACTGGATTTCAAACTTTTACCGGTATGCCTGTTATCTCGCTTGCCAGACGGTCAATAAAAATGTCCGACCCAACACGCGTCTCTATCCTTTCTTCCTATACGTAGCCACACTTTATATATATATACATATATACATGCAGTATGCAAATGCAAAAAAAAATAGCGAAGCATTTAAATGAACAGCGGTAGTGCTTCCATATGTCCAAGTGTGAATACAAACACGAATGCGAATGCAGCAAGTGAATCGACCCTTGGACCGATCGGTGCGAATGCGAATGCGAATGTGAATGCTGCTGCGTTTGCCATAGGAAACAACATGAATGTTGAGTTTCCTTCACAAATTTGTAGAAAAAAGACCCAAGATCGCATCGATATCTATACAGCATGCCGCATTCGCATACCGCATATATTGAATATTAGCTTAATGGTGGAAACAAGACTATTCAGACTTATCCATGATAGGCAGTATCAATCTTCAATCCAATTAGTTTTAAATGCCATCCTTTTATTTATGTTCTCAATGAGGCAACGCTGAGGGTGTGAATTTGTTGTTGTTGATTTTATAAACGTTTTATATTCATAAGAACAGGTCTTTTTTTTGGCGGGGGTGAGGGGTGGTTATATCACTGGTTTTCCGGGCTTGGGACTTTTGGCCTTGTACAGTTAACTGCCGTGGTCTTTCGGCCATGGGTTGTGCAGTTTCTGTCGCAAAGTCTTTATTGACTTTTTAAGAGATAATTATAACAGGGGATACATTTACTTTTTTTGTTGTAAATATTTGATTCATCTGAACACATTTTGTCAGTGCCAAGGCACTGGTCTTCCAGCCGTTGAAGCGATCACATTGGTCGTAATGCGAAGCATTGCGCTTGATGCGAGGAGAGGAAGAGACCCTCTCCCGCCCCAAGCTGTCGCGCTGCGCTCACACCTCACCCGACGCCGCCGCGCGCCGCTCCCTCCCCCGCCCCCCGTGTCGCGCAGCATTCGCGCCTCACCCGACGCTCGCTGCTCACCCTCACTCGCCCTCCCCCGGGCCGGCAGCTTTCACAACTCACCTGCTGTCGACCGCCCCCCCCCCCACCCCCCCCTCTCCTTATAAGACCGCCCGCCGGCCTCCCTCAGGCACTCGCCCTACTGCCACCTTCCAGCTCTCTGCCCAGTCTTTTCCTTTGGGTTCACCTCCTCTACTGCTCCACCTCGGACCGCCGCTCCTCCTCGGACCGATCCATCATGCCCGGGCGCGGAAAAGGGAAAAGCCGGAGGAGCACCAGGAGTACCAGCACCAGGACTACCGTCATGGCCACGCCAGGGCTCTCCTCGGGCTCGCCGGGAGGCTCCGCACCCTCCTCGGCCCCGGCCTCACCCTCGGCGCCCTTGGGCCGCCCCTCCAGCGACACGGCCGCCCTCCTGGAGGCGATCAGCCGGCTCGCTACCCGCCTGGAAGCCGTCGAGACCGTGGTCGCCCGAGGAGCGCCGGACAGCCCCCAGCCCGCCTCAATGCGGGAGGCCGTCTACACCCTGCCGCCCGCCCCAGCGCCTCGGGCCCACGCCGCGATCGGGAGCCGACCGCCTCCCCCGCCTCAAGCGACCCTACCCGGGGCGGTGCATCCGCAGTACGAGGGGTACAACCGCCTCGCCGCCGCCTCGGCCCCGCCGCCCGCCTACCGCCAGGAGATGGTGGAGCACAGCCCAGCATCCGCGGCCGACGCAGTCCGCGAGATCCTGGCCTCCACTGAGGCGCACCACACCGTCCGCTGCCGAGGTGTCCCCTCAGGCTATGTCTTCCCTTCCGACCTGGTGGAGAGGGGCCCGGGACGGAAGCCGGTGAAACTGGGTGAGGCCACCAAGGACGAGTATCACCTCGCCCTCCTCACCTTGGTCAACCACCCCTCTTTCCCCGCCCACTCTCTCCAGGGCCTACACCACCATCACCTCACCATCATGAGGGACAACCTCGTCCACCCCTGGCCGGCCGTCCGCCGGTACTCAGAGACCATCTTCTCGTGGATCGCGGACGGGAGGCTCCCCCAAGGGTGGCACGACCCCGTGGCCCTCAACATGATCCGAGTCGACAGCATGCTTACCATGGACTCCCTCACCACGCCCCCCACCCCGGCAACTACAGCTCCCCGAGGCGACGATGGGGCCCGAGGCGCACACCTGCCGCGGCAGCAAGTCGACACCCGCACCGCCTACGATAGGCACGCTCACGGGGCCCCCTGCTCCGCTTGGAACCGCGATCCCGCCTCGTGCGATCGGGCCCCCGTCGGGGAGGCCCACGGCGAGGTGGGAGACAGGCGCCGGCACGTCTGTGCATACTGCGCCAACGTACGGCGCATATTAACAATGCACAGCGAGGCCGGATGCCAAGCAAGCCCGAACCAAGCAAGCCCGTGAGCGCCAGACCCCAGCCGCCTCGGCGGATTTTTGATCCGCCGGCTCCTCCCCGGCCGGCCCGGGGGGCCCTTCCCGGCGCCTCACCCCAACCACTGCCGACAGCCCCGCGACGTCCACCGACAGCCCCCCAGCGAACACCGATCGAAACGCCGCCCAGACGAAGCCGGGGACCATCACCTCGCACCTCACACCTCAGACGACACAGCCCAGCCTTACGAGGGACCCTCCCCAGACAGCCCAGCCACCGACCCCCACGACACCGCCTTCATGAACCCGCCCGACCCGACCCCGACTCCCACCCCGCCCAGCCCTGAGGAGTTCGCTGCCCCCCTGCTCGACCCTCGCCGGACCTCCTCCCCCCAGGCCTCAGGAGCGGGCCTCCCTTTTTTGGCCGCCCTCTCCCCCTCCACGTAGGCCCCGGACCCTCCTCTCAACCAGACCTGCATCCCCGGGCCCCCGCCTCGGGCGCCCCGTGCCCCCGCCTCGGGCGCGCCTCGAGCCCTCTCCTTACTCTTTGGCGGAGGGCTCCTCGGCCCCCCCTCTACCAGAACTCTGACATTGCTCCTTATGAGCCCCTGCTGTATTTATCTTTCTGCTCCTCATGAGCCCCTCACTGCATTGCTCCTCACGAGCCTGTTTATTTGCTCCTCATGAGCCCTTCCTTGCTTTTTTCCTCCCCAGCCTGCTTATTACCTGTTCCTCTGTTTGCTCTGTTTGAGGCGTTAATAAAACGCCTTTTCTTCCACCCCCTTGTTTTTTTTTGGTGGTGTGGGTTGGTTGTGGGGGGGTGGGTGTGGGGTTGGGGGGGTTGTGGGGTTGGTGGTGTTGTGGGGGGTTTTTGTGTGGTTTTTGGGGGGTTGGTGTTGGTCACCCAACAATCCCAGAGTGCTCTATTTCACTCAAACTGCCCAGACAATGATTTTGTCCTGTTTCTTTGCATCCTAGCAACATCTGAGGTCATGTCAGAACGGTACTGTATTGTGACAGTGTCTAATCATGGTGACTTTATAGTGCTGCCCCATGTCCTAGACAGTGACTTTATGCTGATACTGAGTAAACGAGTCCTTGCACTCTCCCCTGTTGTTGGGCGTGTGGGTTGGGGTGGTGTGGGTGTGGTGTGGGGGTGTGGGGTGGGGTGGGTGGGATTGGGATGGGGGCCGGAGGTCGGTGGTGTGGCCTGAAGTTCTGGCAGGGTGTGTGGTGTGTGGTAGGGGTGTGGTGGGTGTGTGGTGAGGTGGTGGTTGGGGTGTGTCTGGTGGGAGTGTGGTGGGGTGTGGTGGGATTGGGATGGGGGTGTGGTTGGTGTGTGTGTGTGGGGTGGGTGTGGGGGTTGACCATCATGACTGACATCCTGATAGGGTGTGGTGTATGGTGGGGGTGTGGTGGTGTTGGAGTGGTGGTGTTGTAGGGGTGTGGGAGTGGTGCTGTGGGAGTGGTGGTGTGGTGGGTGTGTGGTGGGGTGGTGTGATTGTGTGGGGGCGTTTTTGGTGTGGGAGTGGTGATGTTGGAGTGGTGGTGTGGGTGTGTGTGTGGTGTGTGGTGTGTGGTGGTGTTGGAGTGGTTGTGTGGTGGTGTGGTGTGGTGGTGTGGAGGTGTGGGAGTGGTGGTGTGGTGGTGGTGTCGGAGTGGTGGGGTAAGGGTGTGGGTGTGTGTGGTGGGAGGGTGGTGGGGGTGGTGTGGTGGTGGTGTTGGGGTGGTGTTGTAGTGGTGGTGTGGTGGTTTGTGGTGGGGGAGTGGTGGTGTGGGAGTGGTGGTCTGGTGGTGTGGTGGTATGTGTTGGGGGAGTGGTGGTGTGGGAGTGGATGTGTGGTGGTGGTGTGGGAGTGGTGGTGTGGTGGTGGTGTGGGAGTGGTGGTGTGGGAGTGGTGGTGTGGTGGTGGTGTGGGAGTGGTGGTGTGGTGGTGTGGTGTGGTGGTGTCTGGAACCCCCAGTGGTGGTGTGGTGGTGGTGGTGTGGGAGTGGTAGTGTGTTGGCGTGTTGGTGGTGTGGTGTGGTGGTGGTGTGGTGGGGTAAGGGGGTAGGGGGGTGGTGGGAGAGTGGTTGTGTGGTGGTGGTGTGAGAGTGGTGTGGGAGTGGTGGTGTGGTGGTGTGGTGGTGGTGTGGTGAGGTCGTGGTGTGGTGGTGGTGTGGGAGTGGTGGTGTGAGAGTGGTGGTGTGGTGGTGGTCTCGGAGTGGTGGGGTAAGGGGGTGGGGGCGTGGTGGAAGAGTGGTTGTGTGGTGGTGGTGTGAGAGTGGTGGTGTGGTGGTGGTGTGGGAGTGGTGGTGTGGTGGTGTGGTGGTGTGGTGGTGTGGTGGTATGGTGGTGTGGTATATATACAGTGGGCACCAGACGCGGTGACCGAATCGGTAGAGCGCTAACCTCGCGTGCGGGAGATCGGGGCTTATAAAATTGATACTTGTTCCTTCCTTGCCAGGCGCTCGGCATTAATAGGATAGGACAAGGACAGGTTAGCTTAGTGTCCGGATAATGTGACTCAGTTGGATATCAGGTCATGGTGCCATTATTAGGATAGGGCAATGACTGGTTGGCTCAATGTCAGGATAATGTGATTGAGTGGGATACCAGGTCATGGTGTTGGTGGCCTGGTCTCCCAGTGTGGCAGCACTATAAAGTCGCATGAGTGTGCACTGTCACAAGTCGGTACCGGTCCTGATATGACCTTCAATGTTGCTAGGACATAAACTCTAACAACCAACCGGCCTGGTAATCTCTGGGAAAATGTCGGGGAGTGTGGGGTAGGTGGGCGGCAAGGGCACAAGCTTGTTTGACCTTCCGCTGGTACCCGGGGTCAGGGTGCGATTGGTGCTTTTCTTGAAGATTTATAGTGCCTGTCATGGATAACTCTGAATGGACTTGTTTTCACCATTACACAGTTTGTCAATAGAAAGCCCGAGCCTACACTTTTACCGACCCAAGGGATTTTTAACCTCCCACACCACATAGACATGGTATGAGAGCAACCGGCCTTTGATGATGCTGTAAATTATACACAGTGGTGGAAATCCAAATTGGCAGAGATGGGGGGCATGGGGAATCGAACCACTGACCTGCAGATTAGGAGTCTGACCTAGAAAAAAAGTGAGACACTCTAAGCACTCCACCACAGAGAACACCACTAGGTTAGGCAGCTCCTTTGATGTACAACTAACTCGGCGTTCACTGACCAATAACAGACCAATCAGCAACTGCCTTCCAAACCATAGCATCCAATGAGTTCACCTGTCGAACTGGCTTTCACACAATGGCATCTTTTCGTATAAAATGTTGCGCAAAGGAGGAATAAATATATACAGTGTCTTTTCCCATTGCATTTATACTCGTATAATGCGCTAAACATCACATATATCAACCAACAACCAAATCTCAGCCACAGGAGCCACGGAGCGACATATACAGCAAGGAGCCACGTATACAGTGTGTGTGAAGACGGTATATATGTAGGTCTGTATATTTGCATGTATATATACATACACATGTACAGATACGTGTGTATATATCTGTATATATCTGTAAAAATGTTTCCGACCGAGTGCCGAAAGCAGCACCGAAAAGAGGGGGGGAGCGACGAGGTGCATGCTGGTCACCCACCCCCCGCCCCATAAGAAGGGGGTCGGGAAGGAACCACTACCGAGCTTAGTACATGCGATTAAGGTTTTATCACTATCGGTATATCTGTATATGTATATATATGTGTATATATATATATCTTTATATATGTATATCTATATATATATGTATATATGTGATGTATTAAACCTATGCGAGTATAAAGGCGCATAAGGGAAGATTCCTTATTTGGCCACCCATATTTATGGGTGACCTCCTCTTCACGGTGGGACAGGTGGCGCCACCACCTCCCATCGCTTCCAGTGCCACAAATATTGTTACTCCCGCAGTGGAAGAAATGTATATATATATATATATATATATATGTAGATGCTATGTGAAAAAGGTCTCAGAGGATTTCCACCACCAGCACGCCCTCTAGTGGCCATGGTAAGAACCAATGTTGTTGGTAGCAGCTCATAATGCATCATGCTCCGCAGGAAAGATCTATTCAGGGATGAGCATATAACCAAAATTGTCGAACCCATAGACCTTTTTTTGTGTGCACATCTAATACAGATATGTGGATAGCAGCTGGATGAGTTTGAAAATCTATACAGTATAACCCCGTTAAACCAAGCTTGGTTAAACCAAATGATCGGTTAATCCAAACTTTTTCGGTGGCCTGGTAAAATACTACCATTTATCATATAAAAAAGTTGGTTAAACCCAAAGTTGGTTAATCCAAATTATCGGTTAATCGAAGCAAAATTGTTGGACCCCAGGTCACTTCCAGTACGGTTAAACCAAACTCTCATGTGGTTATAAGGTCATCTGAGACCCCACCAACATTTTGGTTTAACTGAGCTTGGTTTAACGGGGTTATACTGTATATACATTAAAAACAATAATCAAAGTGTCCACATACATTGTATATTACATGTGCAATACACACATACTCAAAGTCAAAGCCAAAGCTCGGTTAAACCAATGATTGGTTAATCCAAACACATTTCTAGGGTCCTTCAAGTTTGGTTATACTGTATTTGTTTTGGTAAATATGTTTATTTTGCTCAATAAGTCTTTTATCAGTGCCAAATCACTGGTCTTCCAGCCATTTTTAAATTCAAGGTTATTTACACAAAAGGTATATAGAATAAGGTATACAATAACTATTGAATATACAATTTGCAACATGTAACGCAATGAAATTCTGTAACCCAAAAGTTCCATAGCAATATGGTAACAGTAGTTTCATATAACTAAGTCAATATTAGTCAGATCAATGTGAGTATTTAAATAGTATTTAGAATGTAAGCAGAAGTTATCTTCTGTATTCAGTTGGTAAAGTTGTAGTAAGTTTTAATGTTTAGTTGCAGTTAGGCAAGTGGTATATACATGTTAGTATGTTAGAAATATTTTAGTGTTACTCCAGTGTAGTTAGTTATGTGAGTTTATGAATTATGTTGTTGGGGTGGGGTTGTTAATAATACACTGGACCAGCTGTGACCAGTGAAGCAGTGGGACCAATCCAAGTCCATTTAGGTCTTAAATTTTACATTTTTATTTAGACTGTCTCTGTCATCGTATATGGTTGACTGGAATTAACAGAGGAACAGCAACACATAAAAAAGGGGGGGGGAGAACTGAGGCTGAGGGTTCGGTGGTCTGCCACTTACGGTATGGTGATGCCATGGAACATACTTTACTGCAACTGCATAAGGGCCTGCCCAATCCGATGTACTCTTAGTGAGTTATTAAATTCTAGATAAGAGGACGCTGCCTTGGTTGTGGCTAGTAGGTTGTTCCACATTATGCTGCCCTTGTAAATTGGTGCTTTAATTTGTTTGTTTGAGGAAGGCCTGGGGACTTTGAGTAGAGTGGGATCAGCCCATCTAGTATTCCTTTTTGTGTTGTCTATATATTGGGTCTCTCTAGCTCTTCTGTACATAAGTGATTCACATCTCCTCTAACCATTAGGTAATCTAGGTTTGCTTTGTCATGCATTTCCTTTACACTTAGTGTTTTACCCCAATACATTGTTCTTAACACCTGGTTTTAGATCCTTTGTAGCAATCCATAAATTATATCATTATAGTCTATTATTGGTTGGTAGGGCACTGTTTTCACTTATGAAGCTCCGCATCTTCCTGATTGTAGTAGTTTGTTGTGCCAATGATTGAGTTACTCTAGCCAGCTGTTGATTCCCATTTAAGGTAGAATCAATCACTGTTCCGAAGTATTTGTATGCACTTGCCTCCTTAATATGGTTTCCGCCAATATGCAGTGTAATGGATTGTGCTCTTGCCTTCCTTGCTTTGGTGCCATAAATGACAAACTCAGTTTTATTGGTGTTAAGGGATAGTTTGTTTTCACTACACCACAGGTTAACCCTGGTCAGCACTGTCTGAACCTGATCCATTGCTATTTGGAAATCTTTATTGTGTACCATGAGTGCTGCATCATCTGCAAATAATGTGAATGTTGCATCCTCTGATACTTGGGGTAGATCATTTATAAAGATTAAAAACAGAAGGGGACCCAGGGTTGAACCCTGTGGAACTCAAGATTTAATAGTCCTGATGGTTGATTCAGTGTCATTAAGTTTTGTGCATTGTTTCCTATTAGTTTAAGCTGCATAGTCTGATGAAGCATCACATTTTAAAAGTCAAAACAATTATCTAGATTTGATTCTACATATCTAACTTAGATACTGATACACTTATTAAGTATTTGTTGCCACATAGAAGGGAACACTGAGTCGATTTAATACAGCCTGTTATTGCAGAAGCCTATGGTATCAGAGCTTTGGCGTGCTTGCCAACATTATTTTCACATGTTTGAATTTCAAATATCTCAAAAGGTAGCCATTTCAATTCAAAGTTACTTCAAGCTAAAGTAAGTAGATTATAATGATCAATTTAATATACTTATCTCAGAAAAATGTCGGCAATTCAAAACCATCAGATTATTCAACTTTAACTAGTTAGTCATGAATGTACAGGTTTTCTTCCCCAGTCCTGCTTTCTGGATTTTCTGCAATAATATTCTATGGTCAATTGTATCGGAAGCGTTTTTGAAGTCAAGATATACTGCAACTGTAAGTTCACCTTTGTCCATGTTGGTCAATAACTGATCCATAAGAGAGGCCAATGCCGTAGTTGTTGATCTGTCTTTTCTAAATCCATTGTCTGCTTTTACATGAAAAAGCGATGGTTCGAACAAAAAACAAACATTTCTCGCTGTGAATATGGCCTATGCTGCCGACACGGCATAAAGCAACCACCAATCAATCAATCAATCGAAATCCATTTTGTTGGGTGGTTAGGTAATTGGAAGACTCTAAAAATGTTGTTATTGCACCATGTATTATTTATTTGTTCTATGATTTTGCCAGGAAGAGGGAGAATAGATATTGGACGCAGCTCACTAAAGTATCCTGGGTTATTGGCCTTTGGGATGGGTGAAACTGTAGCTAGTTTCCCGCTTTCCAGAAAAATACCAGTGTTGACCACTAGGTTATACAGGTGAGTGAATTAATTTAGCGGGTATGCGGGTAATGCAGTACCTATCTGCTAAAATACCTCAGGGTGTTTGACGCCCCTGCCTTGCAAAGTTATAAACCACTGCCTTGTGGTATAGGTTCTTGATAGAATCAACGGCTAAGGGAGCAAACCCTACAGAAAACCATGCTTCCGTGGCAGCATTAAGGGCGGTGATGAAGGAAAATCCAACATCTCCCGGCCAAGCTCTGCAGGGACAAATAGTTTGTCACCTGTCTTGACGTGTTCTTGCCGGTGTGAAACCTCTATTTGCTCCCCGAGAGAGTGCTGCTAGTAACTTGCAAAAGCCAGCAGCACTTCAACACTTTGCAAGCAGCTTTTATGAAATGCACAACCGCACAGAACAGCGGCGGTTAAGAAATAAAAGCAGTCTTTGTCGCATTACGACCGACAGCATGATGATGATGATGATGAATTAATTTATAAGTGCAGTAATTGAAACCTTCATTAGGACTGAGCTGATGTCTTAAATGCCAGATGACTTATATGCTGATGCAGCATTGAGATTGACCTTTCTCCTCTGTTATCAAATCATACATCTTTTCATTAGTGGTGACCGAGTAGGTGTTCTGACTATCTACAGCCTAGTCAAACTTTCTGGCAGATTCTCCCCATCATCAATAAAGTAGTTGTTAATCTCTTCTGCCAGGAGGCTATCTAGTATTCTCTCCCCATTGTCTTCATTAATGGATTTTGCTTCCGGGTTAATTTGTTGCAGTTCATGCCAGAGTCTCTTTGGATTTTGCTTATACTTATTTATCTGGTCTAAACAGTGCCTAGACTTGGATTTTAGTACCTCGATTCTGGCCTTCCTGACCATACATTCAGCTATAAATTGATCCCCAGCGTCTCTTGTTATATCTGATTTCCGAATGAAATAATCTCTGTCCTGTTGTAATTCTAGCAATTCATTGTTCAAATAACCAGCTGTTTTGTTTCTTATGTAGGGTCTAACCAGGGGACAGTGTTTGTTTGCAGCATTGACAATCATTTCTTGTAGCATGTCCCAGCATTTGTTTGGATCTTCCTCTGTTAGTAGTTATGTTATATTGTTTTCCCTCAAAGTGGCTGCAAGATCATTGAAGTTACAATTCCTGTAGGTGCGGCCCCAGTAGATGGTGGTTCTTATGTCATTTCTGGGTTTTTTCTTTATTATATATATTGGTGTATGGTCGCTTATATTGTAGTTCAATACATCCGATTTTGTACAGTACTTGATATTAGTGAAAGCACAGTCTTTTGTTTTTTGTGTGGTCCTTGTTACTCTAGTTGATTGTTTAATTAATTGCCGGAGTTCATGTTCTACCGCAAATTGCTTCATATAGCCTGCAGGTGGGTATAACGGTGGTAAGTTATATTTTCTGTAGACATGTTGGGAGGCCAGGGGGGGGGGGGGTGTTAGAAGAGTTTGTATATTATCAGCGGAGATATCAATTTCAGTAATTGGATACTTCCTGCTCCTCCTTCGACTGCACTGTTCTGCCCCGGGCTGCATTGGTGGAAACATAATATGGTTGACATTTCCATGCATACAGGTGTAGCCCAGGATAATAAGGCTGTAGTGAACTGCTTGTATATTTGTTTTTTGTTGTTTTACATCCTAGCAAGATCTAATGTCATATCAGGATGGTTACTGACTTGTGACAGTGCACACTCATGGCAACTTTATCGTGCTGTCACAGTGGGAGACCAAGCCAGCAAACCCATGACGCAGTATCGCACTCAATCACATTATCCTGACAGTGAGCCAACCAGTCATTGCCCTATCCTAATAATGCCAACTGCCAGGCTAGGAAGCGACAAGTATAAATTTGTAAGCCATTGGCTTGACTGAACCAGGGTTTCGAACCCACAAACCCATGGGTTCGGATCCCACAATCTTTCAAACAGGAGACTGACGCTCAACTCATTTGGGCATCCCATCTGGTATGTGACCGGGGTATTTATAAGTAGTCATACCAATGTCGTAAATCTAATGCTTTCATTGGAATGAGCTGCTCTAAATAAGGAGGCCTTCATTGGGGGTTCACTTTGACTTGTGACATCACTTGATCTATGGTCCCGAAACGGGAGCAGATTGCAGATTGCAGAGGCGACATTATTGTTTTAGAGCATAATTAAGTAGCGCCATAACACAGGTCGATCGCAATCGCAGAAAATTAGCCTTTCTCATTCCACTATTCCTTGCCCTATCCCAGTGAGCCCCCAGTAGAAACAACTTACATTTTTTTTGTAAGTAATCGATTTAAGTCGGCGGGGTTTGAACACAAGATTTGAGTCGTGCGATCTGCGACACAAGAACTGGGAGTTCAACTCGTTTGGCCACCTTTTGACCACTAGCAGGACAGCCCATGGGAGGGAACCTAGCCCACATTAGCCAGATAACTGCACTTCCCAATTACGTACAGGCCTATGACATGTAAATAGAATAGGCTAGTCTAGAATTAAGAGTAGAACAACAAATATTATCAAGAAAACCCCAACAAACTAACAGAGATTGCTAACCACAAAATATAACAATAAGAATCACAAAACAATAACTGCCCAGCATTGAAAACAAGCCCGAACACTCAACCTTATATGCTATGGACAGCATTAACTCATATCACAGACCGAAAAGAAAAGAAAAAAGAAGAGTTTTCTATGGAAGGTAGTTCGGTTTTGAAGAAAAACCAATAGCCCCTCCAAGCACCACTACTACCCCTACCCCTACCATCCACCCCACCAACACAACACCCCCACCACCACCATCATTACACCTACCACCAACACTCCCACCTGCATCACTACCACCCCTACCAACACCCCCACCACCATCATTACCCCCTACAACCCCCCCACCATTTCTACCCCCTACCAACAACCAGACGGGATGGCCGAATGAGTTAGAGCATCCGTCTCCGGTGTTGGTAGATCATGGGATCGTGGGCTCGAACCCTGGTCGAGTCAAACCAATGACTTAAAAATTAATACTTGTCGCTTCCTAGCCAGGCACTCAGCATTATTAAGATAGGGCAACGACTGGTTTTTTGCTCAGTGTCAGGATAATGTGACTGAGTGGGATATCAGGTCATGGTGCTGGCGGCCTGGTCTTCCAGTGGGGCAGGAACATAAAGTCACCATGAGTGTGCACTGTCACAAGTCGCTACCCATCCTGATATGACCTTACATGTTGTTAGGACTTAAAACAATAATACACAAACACACAAACACAAAAACACACAAACACACAAACACACACCCCCACCCCCACCACCACCATCATTACCCCCCACCACCAAGGCCCCCAACACCACCATTATTAACCACCAGCACCATCATTACCCCCTACCATCCAATCCACCCCACCACGACCCCTCATTACCACCCCCACCACCACCACCATCATTACCATCATTACCCCACACCACCATCACCCCAACCACCACCATTATTACCCCCCCCCATCACTACCACCCCCACCACCACCACCCCCACCATCATTATTCCCCACAACCCAATCCACACCACTCCACTACCCTCATCACCACCCACCTCCCACTACCACCATCATTACCATCATTACCATCATTACCCACACCACACAACAACCCCCCACTACCACCATCATTACACCCCACCACCCCCACCCCCCACACCATCATTACTTCCCACCACCATCCACCACACCACTAGCCCTCTTCGCCACCACCACCACCACCACCACCACCACCCCTTTTCATCTCACGTTAAACAGTAGGAGATTGATGGATGCGCATTCAGTTCCCAACTTAAGAAGCTGTTGCGCAGGGCCTGGCGGCACCTCGGTGCCAGTCTGTTATGCAGAGCAATTCCAGCGAAACATGAAGTCTTTCTGATACATGGACCTTTGATGGCGCTAACACCAACACAAATTTCAACAGATCCAAATGATGTGACGAGTATCGAGAAAACGCGTCTTATCCTGCTCTTTTGATTTAATCCACAAATTTGATCTAGGATGCCCGAATCAGTAGACTGAGAGTGCGGTCGGTCGAGTCAATGGAAAGACTTACATAATTAAAACTTGTCGCTACCGAGCCTGCTGGTCGAGTCAAACCAATAACTTAAAAATGTATACTTGTCGCTACCTAGCCAGGCACTCCACATTATTAGGATAGGGCAATGACTGGTTGCCTCAGTGTCAGGATAATGTGACTGAGTGGGATATCAGGTCATGGTGCTGGCAGTCTGGTCACCCAGTTGGGCAGCACTGTAAAGTTGCCATGAATGGGCACTGTCGCTGGCAACATTTACGGTCATATCAGGACAGGCACTGACTTGTGACAGTGTGAACTCATGGTAACTTTATAGTGCTGCCCACTGGGATATCAGGCCGCCGGAACTATTACCCAATATCCCACTCAGTTACATTACCCTGACACTGAGCTGACCAGTCCTTGCTCTATCCTAGTAATGCTTGGCGCTAGGCTAGGAAGCGACAAGTATAAATTGTATAAGTCATTGGTGTGACTCGACCGGGAACCGAACTCCCGACCTTCCACACGCCGAGTCCCGCGCTCTACCGATTCGGACAAACGCCCAGTGTGGTTTTATGGCCCTGTCACACTATGACTTATTGCATCAGCGTATGCCCTCCTGCTGAACTAGTCCCAATATGTCGAGATTCGTAGATCTTTTTGACGCGAGAGGGCTAAGTTGGACGTATACATACCCTATACACAATGTACTGAACATATGCAAAACATATGTCTGACCTATTGCTAGCATATGTCCGGCGTATGTATAGCATATACATACCATATACACAATATGCTTAATGTTTGCTGAACATATACAGAACGTATGTCCAACCTATTGCTAGCGTGTGCCAGCGTATGATAGTGTATCATATAACATATCAGAGTGTATGGCCACCTTGTGGGCAACGTATGGCTAACATGCCTCCTGGCAAAGAACACTCGAATACGCTCACGCAACATTTGCAGAATGCCTGCAAACATTATATACGTTAATTGTTCGCCAGAAGAAAGCCATTCACGTTACATACATCAAGGAATGTTGGAGAAATGTCAGACGAACATTAGACACATGCTAGATGACTGTTATTCACACGTTGTCTCACATCGTCGATATGTTGGCGATATGTGGGCTGTACTTGCTCACAGGCTTGACATACACAAACGTACATCAATGTGTGTCTGACATACATCTGCCGAATAATGACATATGTCTAACGTATACATATCATACCCTTACTTTATGCCCAACATGTTGTCACACATTCAAGATTTTTGACATGCACAAAAAATGTTTGGACCCCTAGCATGTGTTGCCGTATGACAGCGTATGGTAAGGTATGATGATGTATGCCTAACATACCCATAACATACGCTGACGTACACTGACATGTTGGCAAAACTTTGCATACATCGCCATATGTTAAGTCTATACATCATAGTGTGACAGGGCCATTAGCGTGTTGTAATCAAAATTAATTGAGGGAACCTTCCCCAGTAAACAGTGACTCACATACTGCAGTCAATGACAGTGAATCCGAATAGAGATTACACATTGTAGATGAACTTGGAACTGAAGTTACGATGGAAGTCTCCAAAATTCGGTTAATTGAAGGGTCGCCAACCCTTATAGTTTCGCCGTAAAGTGTACAATATTTTATGTCCCCATCATCATTTAGTAATACGATATAAATCTAACGGATTATTGTGTCCAAAATGCACCACAGAGCATCTAAAATCTTTTAATTTTCATCGGGAGTACCCCAGACCCACCCAATATAACATCCTTTAAGATCTTCTGATTTTTAATTTTCCTGTAATTGAACCAATTCTGCGGAAAAAAAACTTAAATAAGGCGATAGTGGACATGAGAAACCTCAATCATTATTTTAGCTGTTTGAAGTGAAAATATGCCAAATTCATTTTGGGATGCATTTTGCTAAAGACATTATTTACATTGCCGATCCTGAAACTGAGTGATAATACCAGGATATTGCTGCACCTCTTTGGTACCTGGCCTTTATAATGTCCACAGTGGCGACATCGGTGAATAAAGGCCGTTTTCAGCGCATGTTCAGTCAGAATTACAAACTGGACTATCGCAAAGATGTTTTCATTAGGATAAAGACTGCCAAACATGGGGGGTTTGCAATTTCCAAGGGGGAAATGTCATTTACTAGGAAATTGCAAACCCCCCATGGGCATGGGGGTTTGCGATTTTCTAGGAAATCAAAAGTGGGGAGTTTGCGATTTACAGGGTTTGCGATTTCCTACTAAACCGGATCCCCCGATCTCCCAAAGCAGGAGGCGGACCCTCAACTCATTTGGCCATCCTCAAGCTACTGTCCACAGGCCTTCATTCAGATAACCTACTCCAGTTCTATTACTATAATATTTATATTAAACTCCCATTTTATATTTCACATAATTTTGCCGACTGAAGAAGCACAACACATTCCGTCAGATGCTGTTACAGTAACAGGACAAATGTAGTTGGCTGTGTGTGCACTGTGTATATCTAATTTAAGCGCGTTACTGTAATTCCGTAAGCATTAAGGCCAATATTGCAGGGAATTTCATTCAGTTAGATTAATTGTCTCGGAGTGGGGTGGGACATTGCAGAATGGTGGATATAGTAGTCAACATGTATTTCATTTCCACGACCCACCTCTCGTCTCTCTCTCTTATTACATAGCCCTACCTTATGGGATGTATAATTAATTATGCGTATATAAGTATGTGGAGTATATATTCCTTATTATTATTATTACTATTATTATTCTACCATTTCGTCCCTAACTTATTATGTCCAATCGCTGACTTACCTCGATTTGCTCCAGTTGCCCTGCAACGCCGGGGACCGGGCAGGCCTAAGTCAGTTCGCTACTCGATTTCAAACTTTACCGGTAAGCCTGTTTATTATGCTCGCCATGTCGCACAATAAAAATGACCGACCCACCTCTCGTCTCTCTCTCTTATTACATAGCCCTACTTTATATATATAAACCGTATATATCCCAATAGATGCACACTGCGCGAGTGCAAACACATGGATGTCCATCTATTCAAAGTTAAAGAATTTCATGGATTTCTTTTTGTTGTGCCTCTGAAATAAAGTTGGATTGTCTTATTTGATGTGCATTCAGTCTGAATATGATCGTAAATTTGTGCGTGCTTTCAATCTTGAAATGGGGGGTGTGCTTCTATTGGGTAGCGCGCTTCTATTGGTACATATACAGTATATATACGTAAAATATAATGTATTATATATATATAAAGAGGCGGGGTTTACCTACCTTATTTATTATTTATTTATTTATTTATTTTATTATTATTTCTTCGCATATATTTGCTCCGTGGCTGCTTTGCCTCGCTGCTACTCCGCCATTGCTGCTTGCAGGTCACTTGCTCTGCCGCCGTACCTTGTATCGCATGCATTTTTAGCTCAGGTAGCTCAAAAATTCAATTACCTGAGTATTGATAGTGTCATTGATGTCCTCGTCATGGGGGATTTTCTCTCGTCCATCGACATAAAAGATGCCTATAGGGCTGTACAAATACACCCTGATGACCGAACCAAACAAGGGATTAAATGGGCTTTCAAGGGGAAAAAGGACATTTACATGCTTGATAATCGCCTATCCATGGGCCTCGCCTCCAGCCCTTTTATCTTCACAAGAATCTCTAACTTCATCGTTAGGTGTGCTAGGCGTGAGGGGGCAGATAGAGTCATCAATTATCTTGATGACTTTTGTGTCATAGGCTCATCATGGGATGATGAGCCTATACGTAGGTTGGGGTTCTTTCTGAGTTTTAAGAAACTCCAGTCACCAGCGCAGAAGATGAGATTCTTGGGGATTGATGTTGACACAGTCGGTCTCGAATTGACTTTACCGGCGGATAAACTTAAGAAACTCTATGGAGTCCTTGCCCATTTTCGCGGCCGTAAGAGAGCTAGGAGAAAGGAACTTGAAAGATTGGGTGGTCTACTAGCCCATTGCGCAAAGGTTATCAGGGGTGCCCGCACCTTTTGTCGCGGAATTTATAACCTGATCGCTTCTGTACGCGAACCATATTACTTTGCTAGGCTAAGTGCAGGGTTCAGACAAGACATTGACTGGTGGGAAAAGTTTGCGGGTCGCTTTAACGGTAAGGCCCCTATGTTGGGGAGGTTTACCCCAGTTCAATCTGTATATAGTGATGCCTCGAGTTGGGGGATGGGAGCCACCCATGGTGATGATTGGCTTGTGGGTTCCTATAATGAGAAGGCGGATGAGGCCTTGCAGCTTTATGCAGGCCACCATCATGTCTCGCCTGATAGGAGCCTGGGCGCCGCTCATATTAATATTAAGGAGATTGCTGCAGCATGGGAGGCGGCTGATCGATGGGCCCATTGTTGGGGGGGTTCCTCAATTATATTCGTGACTGATAGTGTTGTGGTCCAGGCAGCCCTTAATACGGGCCGCTCGCGCTCTAATGTTATAATGTCCTACTTGAGGCGACTTTTTTGGCTCGCGATTGAAGAGAATTTTGTTTTTAGGTCATGTTATATTAATACCTCTAAGAATATAACTTGCGATGCACTTAGTAGATTGGCTGATAAGGGAAGTGCGGCCAGAATCGCCACTGTAGATGAGAGTTGGAGGATGTGCTGTAGGAGCATTTTTGAGACCCCTTTTTTCTTTTGTTCCAGGACGGGAGGACTTAAGGGGGGAGCAGCGCCTCTATGAGCAGGGATATTACGCCCCAAACTACTGGTCTGCTAGAAACGTCCAAATTAAGCGTTACCTGCGTTTTGTGGATCAAGTGGGGGAACATAGGGCCCCGCTACCATGCTCCTCTAAGTGGGTTGCCCTGTACGCAACCTGGTTGGCTAAGGATCTCGCCTATAGCTCCATCTTAAATTATCTTTCGGGCCTAAATTTTTATTTAAAGCAGAATGATTCCCCGGAAATCGCATACTCTGACTACTATGTCGCCGCAACCTTAAAGGGTATAAGGCGCTCAAAGGGCGATACCCCTAGGAGGGCCCCGCCTCTCCTTCCAAACATGTTGCTTAAGATTTTTGAGGGCTTGACCCTAAACTCAGGACACACGGCTTGGCGGGCAGCCGTTTTGCTTTCATTTCGTGCATTGCTTAGAAAAAGCCAGGTCACCGCCTCAGATGCGGCCTTGACCCGATCAGATTTCACCTTCTTTGATTGGGGCATGGTAGTACGGGTAAAAAAATGCAAGACCATCCAATTTAATGAGAGGATTCTCGAGATACCTGTCGCTAAGTGTTGCAACCTCGCCCTTTGCGCAGTTTTTTGGACACGTAAGCATTTTGATGAGATACCTGCTGGGCCGGGTGATATGGCCTTTAGGCTTCCAGCTGATGTCGGTTCCACTCCGATGTCATATTCGTCTTACCAGTCCATGCTAAAATGATTTACCAATATTGCTGGCCTGGGTGAGTTTGATTTTACCTCCCACTCCCTCCGCTGGGGTGGTACAACCTTTTTGGCTATTTGTGGTGCTACAATTGAAGAGATTAAGGTGAGGGGGGACTGGGCCAGTGAAACGGTCTACGCTTACCTGAAAACGCCATTGCAGGTTCGTATAATGAATGACCTGAGGGTTTCCTCTTCGCTGGCCCAGTTGAGTTAAGCGAGTAGTGGTTGGGGGGGGCTCTCTTTGAGGGCCCCCTTTGGCTATTTTCTTTTGCCCGGCCATGGGCCTTTCCTTGCAAAATAAAAGACTGGAAGGTTCCCACCCACTCCTCATTTGCGCTCCTTCCTCTCCCTCCACCATAGCCAGTTTTATGTGAAATATAATTTATTATATATATATAAAGAGGCGGGGTTTTACCTACCTTATTTATTATTTATTTATTTATTTTATTATTATTAAAATTTTTTAATTTCTTCATTCGCATATATTGCTTATTCACGCTGCAGCCCTTCGCTGCTACTCTCTCCTGCCCCGTACTCCATATCTCCACTTGCTCTGGTCCGCCGAACCTTGTAATCGCATGCATATTTTAAGCCTTGATTGCTAGGGCCTAATTTTCTTTTGCCCGGCCATGGGCCTTTCCTTGCAAAATAAAAGACTGGAACGTTCCCACCCACTCCTCGTTTGCGCTCCTTCCTCTCCCTCCACCATAGCCAGTTTTATATGTGTATATACATATGCTAAAAAGTGACAAGTTTCAATTCTATAAGTGATTGGTTTGACTCGGCCGTGATTCAAGACTCCTAACCTTCCGCACAGGAAGCCTGCACTCTACCGATTCGGTCACCGTGTCCGATGGATTGGAGTGTGTGTGTGTGTGTGAGGGGGGGGGGGGGTTGAGGGAGGGGGGGGGGGACTCAGTGTTGACATGCCCCAAGTCATCTCGCGCGACTCTTGACCGGGCGTGTTCTCGTGGCTGGGCCACGTGTGCAGAACACAACTCCTGTCACGTGACCGAGAACCGGACGTGACGTGTGTGTGGTGCCGAACGCGGCGTTTCCAAGCCTCGTCTACAAAAAAAAAAAAAAAGAGAAAGCATCCATACCCACGAAATCTAACATCCAAGTCGAAAGCTCCCTGGACGGAAGGTCAGGAGTTTGAATCTGGCAGGTCATGGGATTAGAAACTCCACCCCGAGTTAAACCATGCACTTAAAAATGTTTACGTGTCGCTAAGTTTTGTTTGTTTGTTTGTTGTTATTTTACGTCCTAGCAACATCTAGAGTCATATCAGGACGGGTACCGACTTGTGACAGTGCATACTCATGGCGACTTTATAGCACTGCCCCTCTAGAAGACCAGGCCGCCAGCACCATGACCTGCTATCCCACTCAGTCACATTATCCTGACACTGAGCCAACCAGTCCTTGCCCTATCCTAATAATGCCGAGCGCCATGCTAGGAAGTGACAAACATAAATTTTTAAGTAATTGGTTTGACTCGACTAGGGTTCGAACCCACGACCCCACGATCTACCAACACCGGAGACATGTCGCTAAGTAGTTTGGTGCTTGGCATTACTAGGATAGGACAAATCGCCGTGGAATGAGGAGAGAGGAAGAGCAATTGTCCGCAATGGGGTACAATCGGTACTAAAAATTCCAGGTGGCGCTGCGACGCAAGTCGGGCCATCGTGGGCGATAATAGAGTGAAAAGCAGTACATTGGTATTTGTTTGGTGGTGGTGGTGTGTGGCGGGGATAGGTGTGTGTGGTGGGGTGTAGGTAGGGTGGAGTAGAGGCTGAGGGTGTGCATGGTTGGGGTGTAGGTGTGTGTGGTGGGGGTTGAGGGGGTGTAGTGGGGTTGAGGGGTGTAAGTGGGTGTTGTTGGGGTGTAGGTGTGTATGGTGGGTGTGGTGGGATGTATGTTTGTGTGGTGGGTGTGTAGGGGTGCGTGGTGAGTGGTGTGTGGTGTGTAGGGGTGTGGTGAGGATTTTGATGTGTGTGGTGGGGGGGGGGGGGATTTAGGGGTGTGTGGCGGGGGGGGTGTGGTGAGTGGGTATGTCCTCGGCTCAATCAATTAATGTACACAAATTGGAAGATTGATGAGTGCAGCAAAATCTCAAGTTAATGTGGCAGATCGAATCTAGGTCAGTGCTTGAGTTCTGAAAGAAAAAACCCATCCAGCACACTGAAATTATAATATTAAATAACGAAAAAAAAGAAACCTATTTCATGTAATAATTGCCTAGAATTGCACTGTTCCGAGAGGGCCTGGGAAGTCATGCCAAGTCTTGAACTTCATTTTCCCAATTTCATAGCATTGAAAAGCCTTAAATTTAACCTATTTTGGGTAATTAGTCTTGAAAAGTCTTGAATACCATCAAACTGTCCGCACTGATCTAAATTAGTCTGAAATCACCATTTTGGGTAATTAGTACATTAAACTGTCCGCAGTAGTCTAAATTAGTCTGAAATCGCCATTTCGCCATCATTGTTTTATTCCTGAAATCCAAGTGAAAATAGTAATGAATTCCTATCAAAAACAGTCTTGAAAAACCTTGAAATAGCCTTAAAAGTTAAATGCAACATTAATTATCATTCTAGAGTGAATGAATAGTAAGTAAGTTATAGCTATTTTAAGGCATTGGTGACCATCTTGGACGCCATCTTGGATTGAACTTTCCAGTAGGCTGATTTTGGTAGATTTTTAATATGATATTCTCCACATCCAAATACTATCAGAAACAGTTGAAAAACCTTTTCTAGCAATTCTTTTTTTTTTGTGGGGGGGGGGGGGTCAAACTATATTTCTACCCGACTACACGTAATGTGGACGAGCCTTGGAATTGTTATGACCAGAAGAACAATGCAATGGCTTTGAAAAGAAATGGTCCCGACCTATAAAAATGGCTGCTCTCTGGTAATTGGGGTGAGCCCGAGTGTGGCCTCTCATTCGCAGTGATTGCTGGGAACCAGCTGCTGACCAGAGGGGCACAAGTGCAACCCGCATCCGCCTCGCCCAATCACAAGCCGCCACGCCATTTACCACGGCGCCGCTCGGCCAATCAGGAGCGAGCTTTCTGCCGGCTTCTGGCTGCTAAGCACTCAACACTAAACACTAGCCCCAGCCACCCTTGAACCTATTTTTAATGAGCTAGAGTTCGCGAGGTTCAGAGAATGCCCTCTTGTGTTGGCAAACGACTTAAAGTTGCATAGTCCGACGAAGGCATCGCATTTTCATGACGAAAACTTGTTTGTTTGTTGTAGTTTTACGTCCTAGCACCATCTGAGTTCATATCAGGACGGGTACTGACTTTTGACAGCGCGCACTCATGGCGACTTTATAGTGCTTCCCCACTTGGAGACCAGGACGCCGCTTCCCTGACCTGATATCCCACTCAGTCACATTACCTTGACACTGAGCAAACCAGTCCTTGCCCTATCCTAATAATGCAGAGCGCCAGGATAGGAACATGACAAAAACAGTTACAAATATTTGATCCCGTACATATCCAACTTAGATTTCACTGCACAAATTGAAGTTGCATAATCAGATGGTTTTGAGGTTCTGTCATTTTTCTACGATAATTGTATTCATTTGATTGTTATAATCTACCCTACCTCTAGCTTGAAGTAACTTTTATTTTAAATGGCTAACTTTTGAGATATTTGAAGTGCAACCTTATCAAATTAGTTTTGGCAAGTTAACACTATTGGCTTCTGCGGGAATAGGTTCTATTAAATTGACCCAATATTCCCTTCTATGTGCTGACCGATGTTTAATACATGCTTGATAAGTGCGTTAGTATCTACGTTAAATATGTAGAATCAAATCTCTAATAACTGTTTTGGTTTTGAAAATTTGACGCTTCATCAGAGTATGCAGCTTTAAGTAAGTGCGAGTCTAAGTACCTTTCTTGCTAGCACCCCCCCCCTCCCCCACACACACTCACCCCCACACACCTACTCCCTGCACCGTAACTCAAGTACACCCCCCCCACCCCCCACCCCCTCCAACACACACCCATACTAGGAACAAGTGGGCCAACAATGCTCAGGTGGCCGGTGAACCTGGGTTGGTTTGGTGTAAAACTATGATGTATTTGTTAGTTGCCAAAAAAATGCCTGGGTTGCGTCTTGTATGGAACTAGATAAAAGATTCACCCCATACTTACAGTACAGGGGTGAACGACAACGTAGTCTAAATACGGGGGAAAATAGCTTTAGTATGGAACAGGAAGTAGAATGCCTGGCACCAGTGTCAAATGGTTACTTATATCAACACAGAGTTGGTGAAATGGGAGAGAATGCAAAAAGACAAGATGGCGGCCAGATAACGCAGTCGATTTCACTTTTAAATTACATTAAAGTATATGTTTTATTATATTTTCCAACTCAAAAGTAGTGGGTAAATATGAAGACGTACATAAAGAATATATTGTGCTTCTTAAATTAAGAATTTACCAGCTCAGTTAATTAACCCAGCATGTCGAAATTCTTCGCCAGCTTTTGTAATGGGTTGGTTTTCATCCCTGTACTGGAAGTATGGGGTGAATCTTTTATCTAGTATGGAACTATCTCCGCTGTCACACACGGACAAGGACTGGTAACAGGATACTCATGTGACTGAGTGGGATATTAGGTCATGATACCAGTGGCCTGATTTATCAGCGGGGCAACACTGTGAAGTAGCCATGAGTGCGCACTGTCACAAATCGGTACCCGTCCTGATTTGTTTGTTTGTTGTTGTTTTACGTCCTAGTAACATATATGGGCATATGAGGACGGCTATCGACTTGTGACAGTGCACACTCATGGCGACGTTATAGTGCTGCCCAACTGGGAGCTCAGAGCTAATCAGTCAGCAGGGTTCGAACCTGTGGGTTCGAATCCCACGATCTACCAAGACGGAAGACAGACGCTCAACTTATTCGGACATCCCGTCTAGTGATGTGAAAGGTGTGTGCGTGGTTACCTCTGAGATACTACAACTATCTCAGGGGCTTGCGCACAGGAAGTGTAGAGTGTCGCAGCTGTCCTACTAATCCTCCTGAGTTGACGTGACTGAAAACCTTAAAGTTAAAGTTGCATATTCCGATGAAAACATCAAATTTTCAAAACCAAAACAATTATCTAAATTTGAATATACATATCTATTTTAGACACTGGTGCAGTTATTAAGCGTTTGTCGTCAAATAGAAGGGAACGCTGCGGCAATTGAATAGAACCTGTTACCGCAGAAGGGTAAGGTGTCAGAGTTTTGGCGTGTGTGTCAAAATTAATTGTGCATGGTTCCATTTGAAATATCTCAAAAGGTTGCCATTTAAAATAAGAGTTACTTCAAGCGAAAGTAAGGTACATTATAACGATGAACCTAATATATTTATCTCAGAAAATGCCAGAAACTCAAAACCATCGGACTATGCAACTGTCGTGGGGCTGATGAAAATGGGAAATATTAAGCCTAGAGCGGGACTCGAACCCAGATCTCTTTGCATTCCGGGCCAGTGTGCTAACCATTACACCCCCTAGGCTCCCTGGTATCACCATAATACCCACACCTACCTGTCTATATTTGGCTTCTTGATTGAGAGGTCAGTCCAGACCACTACACTCATCCCCTTGGAATTGTAAGTCTTTTAATGCTTATAATTACATACATACAGGCAATGCACTATCAGAAACATACACAGGGTAGGTTCAACAACTATACATCACGTAGCTTGTACAAGATCATGGTCACGGCAACCAGTGTCATGGGGGTGATGAAAATGTGAAATATTGCACCTAGAGCAGGACTCAAACCCACATCTCTTTGCATTCTGGGCCAGTGTGCTATCCATTACACCACCTAGGCTCCCTGATATCACCATAGTACCCACACCTACCTATGCGGCTCCTTGCCTGAGAGGTCAGTGCAGACTACTACACAACTTTAAGCTGTGTCACACAGGTATACTTAAAGATAATGCACTCACGTAGCGAATCAGAGCCGTTTGCACCTGCCTAATGGTGGGTAAAAGAAAACCTATTTCAGACTTGCTTTAATGTTATTAGACCTTCTTCTCTGGTAATAGGCAATATGCGAGAAAAGATTGTGAAGTACCGCCAATCCTCTTTAGAACAAAATGAGTTCGCTTCATTCTTGGGGTCTTCTCCAGTTTATTGACCAGCTGTATGGGAGGACTGGGCATGGTGGCCAAATCGGTAGAGCACAGGCCTCGCTTGAGGAAGATCGGGAGTTCGCGAGTTTGGTTCCTGGTCGAGTCAAACCAATGACTTAAAAATTGATACTTGTCGCTTCCTGGCCTGGTGCTCGGCATTATTAGGATAGGGCAAGGACTGGTTAGCTTGGTGTCAGGATAATGTGACTGAGTGGGATATTGGGTCATCGGGTCATGGTGCTGGCAGCCTGATTTCCCAGTGGGGCAACACTAAAAAATTGCCATGAGTGTGTAGTGTCACAAGTCGGTACCCGTCCTGATAAGATGGTGATGTTGCTCAGACGTAAAACAACAACAAACAAACAAAACATACGGGAGGCAACTTGTTATTGCATATACAAGCGGGGATGGGTGGGGAGAGGGTGTTGCTAGCTGGAGATGGAGTCTGACTTGTATAGTATTGTAGCAGTTCTAACATGAGCTCCATGACCATGCCGTGGTGGCAGAGACTATGCCGTCACTGTCGCAGTTCTTCTGCTTTAGGTGGTGGCACACTAGCCAGTGGGCAGGTCCCCCATGTGGACTGCCTCTACTGCGTCTGGCTAGCAGCTCCCCCCCCACTGTGAGAGGTTACCTGCGACTTGGCTCGACAGGGGGCGGGTCAATTGGTTCTGTGATGCTGCGGTGGGCGGAGATATGGAATAAATGTGGGAAGAGTATGTTTCTGCTTTATCATCGTCCTTCCAAATGTACTTCATATACAGACCAGGGAGGAACAAGCTCTGTCCAAATGAAGCCAATGTAAACAAAAGTTGTCGGTGCGCAAGTTAATTTAGCGTGTTTTCATTTAAAATATTTCCAAATCCTACCCTTTAAAACAGATGGTCTTATGGGTAAATAAAAGTAGACTTGGTATAAATATAATAATCAACTTAATATAATTAGCTAAACAATATAGCAGGAAGTCAAAACCAGTTGGTTAACTGTAAGTAAAATTATATAATCCATTACAAATGATGATGAGTTCTCTAAAAAACAATACACTCTATGATCGTCACAAATAAACATGTTTGTTTTCAGAGAATAAACAATCTTTTAAAAAATTGTCTTACTTTTCCTAGGTAGAGCCTATTGTAAAATATTCCGATAATGATTCATTGGTGGGGGAATGCAAATGTTCTATTTATGAAAAAGGTATATAGGGCCAGGTGCATAGATGTGTTTATGTAGTTGCTGGTGGTACTTGACTCATTGATAAATAGACATTGTGGTGCTAGTAAGATAGTGTGTAAGGGCACTCAGAGCTCTACCCACTACCCCCTCCCCCCCTCTGCTAGTCATGGATCACCACACACTCAGCTCAGGGCAGGTGGTGGCCAAGGGAGCCATGCCTCTTGGTGGTGGTGGGCAGATCACTGTAACCATGGGGACCGGAAATGCTTGTTTCTCATTGGTAGAGGTGTAGATGCTTGATTCTCATTGGGAGAATGTGGTCAGGTGATATACTATACTGGATCTATGTACCATATAAATAATACACCTGGGGCCGTATGCACCAATCGGGATAGGCTTAGCCGGAGTTAGGGGGCTAGCTCCGGTTACCTACCTCAGGGTAGCGGCGGGTTGGAGAAATGTGTTAATCGGTATGCACCAATGTACTAGCCGGGACGGACAGCTAACCGTGAGTTTATTTATAGATTTGGGAATTCCCTGCAGTCGACGATATGAATAATGCCGCCAATGCGGCGGCGGCTTTAATATTGCTTCGAATTTAGGGTTAATTTGATTAAATGTCACTTATGGCGTATGTAATTCTGTTAAATATGACAGCATTTAATAGATTTAGGCTAATATATAGCCACTGATTCGGCGGCGACGGTGGCGGCCATATTTAGTTGATGTTGGACAGTATGGATATCGATGTCGCTGTGGAGGCAGCGGTTTGTTTACTTTACATTAGTCGATTCGAAAATATTAATATCGCCGCTGCTGCGGCAGCAGCATTGATTTTGGTTCGATTTTAGGGTTAATTTAATCAAATATCACGTTTAGAGTATGTAATTCTGTCAAATATGATCGCATTGAATAGATTGAGACCCACACACGCACACTAACCGCCCCGGCTAGCAGTTAAACCTGCTTTGAAACTGGGGTAGCTTAGCCTAGGCTACGGTCCGCGGTTAGCGCTGGACCAATTTTCCACAGTTAGCCGTGTGGAGATACCCAAACCGCGGTTAAGGCCCTAACTCCGATTGGAGCATATGGCCCCTGAGGGCTTGGCTCTCTCTCTTCTTTCACTCTTTATACTCTTCCTTTCTCTTTTTGCCTGTATTGATTTCACTATAGCCTGCGTACACAACCACAGATCCGAGCCGTGGACTTTATACTATGATTATAACCATGCTACGCCTAGCTTACATCCGTCTCCCGTGTTTTAGACCGTGGGATCGTGGGTTCGAACCCTGGTCGAGTCAAACCATGACTTAAAAATTGATACTTGTAGCTTCCTAGCCAGAAGCTCGGCATTATTAGGATAGGGCAAGGACTGGTTCGCTCAGTGTCAGGATAATGTGACTGAGTGGGATATCAGATCATGGTGCTGGCGGCCTGGTCTCCCAGTGGGGCAGCACTATAAAGTCGCCATGAGTGCGCACTGTCACAAGTCGGTACCCGTCCTGATATGACCTTATATGTTGTAAGGACGTAAAACAACAATAAACAAACAAAAAACAACATAGCTCACGTATACGCCCCTTACTCGACACTATCTGCCACCATAATGAATATACGATGAATCCGCAATGCGTTTGATTGACAGCAGACGACCTTGTTCCATACCAGACGACATTGCAGGGTGCGTCTCCATGCCAACGTTGACGGAGTCAATTGCGCACGCGCCACCAGTCACGGCCACCTCTAACTGTTCGCCGACTGTGCATATACTAAATATGACATCACCCCGCATGCGCACCAGACTGGATGGCCAAATGAGTTGAGTGCCTGTCTCCCGTGTTGGTAGATCGTGGGATTCGAAACGATAAGCTTGAATCCTGATCGAGTCAAACCAATGACTTATAACAATTATACTTGTAGCTTCCTAGCCAGGAGCTCGGCTTTATTAGCATAGGCCAAGGACTGGTTGGCTCAGTGTCAGGATAATGTGAGTGAACGGGATATCAGGTCATAGTGATGGTGGCCTGGTCTCCCATTGGGGCAGCACTATAAGGTTGCCATGAGTGCGCACTGTCACAAGCCGGTACCCGTCCTGATATGACCTTAGATGTTGTCAGGATGTAAAACTCCAACAACCAACAAACCAAAATGAGGAGTAAGTGTACGTTCAGCCCCTCACTATTCCATTCCATTGGGCCCTCACCTGTATTTGCTAACTGTCCACCTCGCTGATGATGCGCTTGTACCCGCTTGTGTATCTAAGGAGGGGGTCATTAGATTCTCACGCAGCTATGATCAATAGCCGTGTTCACACGGGAAAAGTTTACGCCGCTTTATACAAGGCGGATAATATGAACCGAACTAATGTCGCGTTCACACGGGCAGTACTTGGGCCAGAAATCGATATCAGCGCATGAGCAAGTCCATACTAACCAGCGCCAGTTTTGGTTAGTCGATATCGGCACGAGAGAGTGTGGGTTCGACCTAGATATGTATAGACTGAATCATATTGTTTTGGAACGGTAAAAACTTCTGCGGGCAGTGAAAACCTTAAAATAAATCATGAAAAAAATATATGTGCACCTCTAGCAGGTTCATAGACCAAATTATATTATATAGTGTGACATACTTAATCCGCCTCAAGTAAGTCGGTTGCGTTCACACGGGCGATATAAGTCGAATCATAAAATTTGGTTCATATAAACCACCTACACAAGTGGTTTATAAATCCGAATAATATGAATCGAATCAGCCCTAATCCGACTTAGCCTCATGTTCACATGCAAAATGTAACCCAAACTATACAAGTCAATTTTTATGATTCGAATTAACTGCCCCGTGTGAACACGGCTCATGACTGTATGCGAATCTGTCCGTTTCTCTCTACTTCTGTCCTGTCAGATAGGGGTGACAGACATTGGCACCACACACCGATCCATCACCATTGTGTGTGTAGCAGTGTAGGTGTGTGTACCCTGGTGAGCGCTCAGAGATTGGCCAATCAGTGATGAGTATCTGACTTGCGCATGGGTCATAGGCCACAGTCTCAAATGGACCAATCAGCAATGGGTACGCAGATAATTAATCACCCGACTAAAAGGACAATTTTTATGTTTGGTGGTGGTGGTAAGGTTGTGGATTTGTAAGTCACTAAGTGTGTATTATTATAACATGGTATGTACGGAACCTGGAAACCTTGACAAGTCTTGATCTCCATTTGCTCCATTTAAAGGCATTGAAAGGCGTTAGATTTAACCTATTTTGGGTAATTCATCTTGAAAAGCCTTGACTTGAATTAAACTGTCCCCACTGATCTAAATTAGTGCCAAATCACAATTCGTGCCTTGTTGTTTTTTTCCCTGAAATCCAAATGGAAATAGTCTTGAATTCCTAACAAAGACAGCTTTGAAAAGCCTTGAAATAGTTTTAAATTCTATATCTTCACATGTGTACGGACCGTGGACTATTATGTATTACATATTCCCCATCTAATGATAGAGGAATAAGTGGACCGGGCACGGTGGCCTAATCGGTAGAGCGTGGGCCTCGGGTGCGGAAGGTCTGGAGTTTGGTTCCCGGTCGAGTCAACCCAATGATTTATAAAATTGATACTTATCGCTTCCAAGCCTGGCACTCAGAGTGAATAGGATAGGACAAGGACTGGTTAGCTCGCTGTCAGGATAATGTGACTGAGTGGGACATCGAGTCATGGTGCTGGTGGCCTGGTTTCTCAGTGGGCCAGCAGTATAAACTCGCAATGAGCACGCTCTGTGACAAGTCGGGACCCATCCTGATATGACCTTAGATGTTACAAGGATGTAAAACAACAAACAAACAAAGAAAGGGATAAATGGACCATGTAATAATTAATACACTGTGTATTAATTATTGAAAAAGGGAGCGTAGATGCGTTTTTCAGGTTGATTGATTGATTGTTTTTTGTTCAAACCATCGCTTTTACATGTAAAAGCAGACAATAGACACTCATTAAATTAGAAAGCTCACAATCATATATTTGTGGTCAAGGGAAACAAATTCCCATAGAAAAAGAAAAGTTTTATTAATAATTGATAGAATTTATTTAGTCAACTATATGAGATGTTACAGTCCAGCTGCCATCAAAAAGGCTAAAATGTTTTCTTGTTTTACCTTAGTAAAAAGGTCATGCATACTGTCTGCAGTGTATAATTGTTGGCGCAGGGCCAAAAAATCAACGCAACTTAGTAAAATGTGTTTGTGTGTCAACCGGGACTGACACCCAATACATTCAGGGGGAGGTTCCCCCTTGAGCAGAAACGCATGTGTAAGCCACGAGTGGCCAATACGGCAGCGGCTCAGTGAGGCCCACACCTCTACAAAGAGATTGCCAGAGTCAATATTATTTCTGAATATTCCACCACACCACTATGTCAGTTTGTTTGTTTGTTGTTGTTTTACGTCCTATCAACATCTAAGGTCATATCAGGACGGGACTATGTCAGTAGCTGACAAAGATATCTCTGCGAAGTCATAAGACAGTCATCTGGATTCACAACTCTAACAACCTGCGTAATGGAGTTTTCGTTTTGTTTTGTTTTGCTAAATGAATTTAATTCACATTTATCTTTTGTCAGTGCCTTAGCACTGGTCTTCCGACCGGAAGTGTTACATGTTAATAATGTTCAGGTGCAAAACCACTTAAACGACTATCCAAAAATGTAGTTTAAATAAAAGATTATTTATTACCTGAAAATCATTTTTAATTCTCACTAATTACACATTTTATATGATCACATGGTTATGGAGTAATGAACAAAGGAGTAGGAATAGCAAATAAAATTAAGTGTTTGAGGGTTTGATGCCAATGTTTATCTACATTTTTGGATTGGTGTTTACGTGGTTTTGCGACGGAGCTCTTCATGTGCATATATATAATAATTCTTATGTATGCTAACAGGTGATATACAGAATGACAGAGTCAAGTAGCGCGATAGGAGTTGGTGGTAAAAACACTTCCCAGCGAATGTTGTCTGAATGCCCTGGATGGGGGGGGGGGGGGGCATGAACGATGGCGGTACCCACCCCACCCAGGAGAGCGGGGGGGGGGTAGGAGCAGGACACTACAGAGATTATTACACGCGACAACAGTCTTATCACTATCCATATATATATATATATATGCTGTATAAGAATTATATGAGTATAATAACCCAGAATTCTATACTCGCACCTCACACCCACACACCAGTTATCGGGTGGTATAACCTCGGGCTAATCATCTACTGCTCCAACCTACTCAACCTCAGCTCCGACGGTGGCGCCACCACTCGCCTTGCTCATTATCCTTATCAGTATATTAGGTTGTCCCGTTGGTTGGCATTCAGACTGAGTGGGATATCAGGTCATGGTGCCGGCGGCCTGATTTCCCAGTGAGTGCGCACTGTCACAAGCCGGTACCCGTCCTGATATGACCTAAGATGTTGCTAGGACGTAAAACAACAACACACAAACATTCTCTGCTAATGGTACTTGTACCTTTTAACTGACATTACTTTCATTTCAGGCCAGTTTGTTTAGTTTGTTTGAGTTTTACGTCCTGGCAACATCTAAGGTCATATCAGGACGGGTACCGACTTGTGACAGTGTGCAGTCATGGTGACTTTATAGTGCTGCCCCACTGGAATACCAGGCCAACTGCATCTTGACCTGATATCCCACTCAGTCACATTATCCTGACACTGAGCTAACCAATCATTGCCCTATCCTAATAATGCCAAGTACCAGGCTAGGAAGCGACAAGTATCAATTTTGTAAGTCATTGGTTTTACTCGACTGGGAATCGAACTCCCGACCTGCCACGCGGGAAGCCTGCACTCTACCGATTCGGTCACTGGCATTTTCCCCCATCCTTCCTCCCTCCTTCTTCACCCCCCCCCCCCCCCTCCATGAGTAAAACAAAAGGTTCTGAGATCTATAGAAATGCCTACAGCTCATTTCCATTTATTTGCACAGACATGTACCTGTTATTTCCAGGAAATACTCTTGAATGTGACTTGAATATGAATCGGATAATGCAGTCGCCACCCCATCGTGCGGTAACCATGGCTACCAGACGGATTGACCAAGTCGGTACAGCTCCCATTCCATGCCTGGGCAATTGAGGGATCAATCCCCGATGGAGCCAAACCGAAGACACTTGATACATGTCGGTGCCTTACCTGGCACTGGACAACCGGCTGGTTAGATCAGGGTCAGGATACTGCGACTGAGTGGGATACTGGGGCATGGTGCTGGTGGCATCGTGTTCCGGTGGCTCAGTACCGGGCCGTTTCATGGTAAATGGGGCCAATGTAATTTCCAGTATGTATTGGTCAAAATCAATTATTGAAAGATTAGAGGAGTTATTTTCTTTATAGAATTTTGTATTCTTACACTTTGGAGAGATAGATATGAAAAGCATAAGGCCTAATGTGACATCGTAAAAAAATGCCAAGATGTTCCTTCAAAAGATATGGTATTTTTAAAGGCCTCAATATGTTACATGGAGAATGTAGACTTTTGTACAGCCTACTAGACCTTTATGTTGCATAGAATATTACATGTTAGTCTATAAACTAATGAAAGGACACTCTCACTTGAAATAAATGTCCATCTGGCCTGTATATATTTATATCGTTGTGTATCTTTTTCTAATATTCCATGGTGATTAAACTGGTTCTGGACGTAACTGTGGTGTCCCCTGCTTTTCCCTTGCTTGTTATGTCAGGGAATATGCTATTCTGGGAATACCAGAGCTTCAACAAGAAAACACTTGTCCACAAGTATGCGTGGGTGATCGTGTGTGTGCGTGTGTGAGTATGTGTGTACATGTATGTGTGTGTGCACAAGTGTGCGTGTGTGCGCGTCTGTGAGCGTGTGTGCACATGTTTATGTGTGTGCACAAGTGTGCGTATGTAATCGTGTGTGAGCGTGTATGAGCGTGTGTGAGCATGTGTGCACATGTATGTGTGTGTGCACAAGTGTGCATGTGTGATCATGTGTGTGTGTGAGCATGTGTGCACATGTATGTGTGTGCACAAGTGTGCGTCTGTGATCGTGTGTGTGCATGTGTGAGCGTGTGTGCACATGTTTGTGTGTGTGCATGTGTGTGCATAAGTGTGCGTATGTAATCGTGTGTGAGCGTGTGTGAGCGTGTGTGAGCACGTGTGCACATGTATGTGTGTGTGCACAAGTGTGTGTGTATGATCGTGTGTGCGCGTGTGTGAGCGTGTCTGCACATGTTTGTGTGTGCAGGTGTGTGCACAAGTGTGCGTATGTAAGTGTGTGTGAGCGTGTGTGAGCGTGTGTGAGCGCATGTGAGCGTCTACTGGGGTGTCCGGCTGTGGTGGCCCGCCTGTCGGCCGGTGTTGGACTGAGGGGTCTCCGGGCCACCTGGTTTCTACCCCCCCCCCCCCACACACATACACACACACCTCAATATAACTTACAAGTAAAGGATTTCTTTGCACACGCCCACCTGCACTGCTTACTTAACGGCAGTGGTTGACGGAAGCGGATTTGTTTCTTTTAAACGAAAACTCTATATAAAGGAAAGAACAAAAAAGGAATGAAGAAGCCCAGGTGCATAGTGTCCAATGCCCTAGTAACATCTGAGGTGATATCAATGATAGCCCAGGTGTAAGATTGTAAATAAGATTATTTGTAAGGAGGCTGAGGTGGGGGGGGGGGTGATGTGTAGAGTGTCTAATGCCCTAGTAACATCTGAGGTGATATCAATGATACCCCTGGTGCAAGATTGTACATAAGATCATCTATAAGGAGGTAGAGGGGGGGGGGGTGAGTGTATGGTGTATAATGCCCAGTAAATCTAAGGTGATATCAATGATAGCCCAGGTGTAAGATTGTAAATAAATTATCTATAAGGAGGCTGAGGGGGGGGGGGTGATGTGTAGAGTGTCTAATGCCCTAGTAACATCTGAGGTGATGTCAATGATAGCCCAGGTGTAAGATTGTAAATAATATTATCTATAAGGAGGCTGAGGGGGGGGGGGGTGATGTGTAGAGTGTATAATGCCCTAGTAACATCTGAGGTGATATCAATGATAGCCCAGGTGTGAGATTGTAAATAAGGTTATTTATAAGGAGTCTGAGGGGGCGGGTGATGTGTAGAGTGTCTAATGCCCTAGTAACATCTAAGGTGATATCAATGATAGCCTAGGTGCAAGTGTGTAAATAAGTCTCTAATGCCCTAGTAACGTCTGAGGGTGATTATGGTATGAAGTCCTGGTAACATCTGATGTAATATCAATGAAATCAGATGACATCATTCCAGACATCATTATTCCGAATAACAAATAGGAAAAGTGTAATGGTTTCGATCATTTTAATTTGGTAATTTAGGTGTTTTTAAAAAAACTAGCTACATGGTATTATATATTATCCTTATAGAGAATTGAAGGAGCAGGCCTTGGAGATTGAAGCTGCATAGTCCGATGAAAACACGACATCTTCAAAACTGAAGCAATTATCTAGATTTGATTCTAGATGTCTAAAGCCTGGTACACACGTCCCATATACGATTCACGCCCTAAAACTGACTGCCCGATGGGACCCGTCACAACCCGACCCGTCCCGTTTCCCGACTAAGTTTTAGGCGGTTTCAGTCTTTAGGTGTGTGACCCCCTAACACACCAGAGCCTTGCGATTGGCGACTTACTGCCCAATTCATTTTTCGAATCTTATAAAGGCCCGTACACACCTCCCGTATAAAACCTAAAACTGAGTTTTATACACGAATCGGAAGCCTCAGGTGTGTTAGCGGGTCACACACCTAAAGACTGAAACCCACTAAAACTCAAACTTAGTCGCGAAAAGGGCAGTTTTAGGTTTTATACGGGAGGTGTTGAAGAAAGCAATAACAACAAAGCTTGAGGCATTTGAGATGTGGCAATACAGAAGAATGTTAAAAATTCCATGGACAGCAATGATAAGCAATGTGGAGTCCCTAACAAGAATCAAAATAAAGAGACAGATAATACAAACGATCAAAAACAGAAAAATTAAATATTTGGCCACATGATACGACACCAGGAATCACATAGAAGAATACTGGAAGGGAAGATAGAAGGGAAAAGACCAAGATGGAGAAGGAGAACAACATGGATGGACAACATCACTGAGTGGACAGCAATGAGCTATGCGGAATGCGTGAGAGGAACGAATGACAAGAAGAGATGGAAGTCCATTGCAGCCAACCTTCTTCGAGAAGACGGCACCCATTGGTTGATTGATTGACGGGAGGTGTGTACCGGGCATAAGTTATATACTGATGCACTTATAAAACATGTGTCGCCACATAGAAGGGAATACTGCGGGAATTTAATAGCGTATTTTACTGCAGAAGCATACAGGGTCAGAGTTTTGCCGTGCTTGCCTACATTAATTTTCTATGTTAGCACTTAAAATATCTCAAAAGTTAGCCATTTCAAATCAAAGTTACTTCAAACTAAAGTATGGTAGATTATAATGATCAACCTACTAGATTTATCTCAGAGATTGACATAAACTCAAAACCAACAGACTATACAATTTTATAATTAAAGGATGGAAGACCCGATGGGGTTGGAGAAGCTCTACTTTAGATGGTTAGAAATAGCTTACCAGGGTTAAGTTAAACAAATTATATAATAGATTATTGTTAAAACTGGCTAAGTACCAGCTAAGAGTATAGAGCGAAATTATTTCCACGTAAACAATTTCACAATGCTATAATTAGCATTGAGGCTCTGTGTCGGTGGTACAATAGGATAATTATGCGAGACTCACGTGACTATAGTTGACGTATAATTGATGGTTCACCGAATATGGAGTCCTGCCTTCCCATCCCAACCCGAACACTTAACATTTTTTTTTATTGAAGATATACACTGCCTGTCATGGATAAATCTGAATAGTCTTGTTTTCACCATTTTCACCATTTGACAGTTGGTCGATAGAAAACCCGCGCCTACACTTTTACAAATTTACTGACCCACGGGCTTGTTAACCTCCCACACCACATAGACATGGTATGAGAGCAACTGGCCTTTGATGATGCCATACATTAGACACAGTGGTGGGAATCCAAAGTGTCAGAGGTGATGGCATTGGGAATCGAACCTTAGTGTTGAAATGAACTGCTAGTTTACTAAGAACTAGGGGGATACAACAATCATGATGGGCCTAATTTCAGTAGTTTGCAAACAGTTTGCAACTACCAAAAGGGGTGCTTGAAAAGTGGTCACCTGCAGGTCGCCAACCAGTTGATGAACAGTTGGCGACCTTTGGCCAAGCGTTTTGGTCACAAGGAGCTTGCAGACGCTTCACCAAAAACTCCTTGCAACAAAAACGGTTGCCTAGAGGTCGCCAACCATTTTCAGCGCTTGGGACAGCTCACAGACCAATCGCCGACCATAATTTGTCCAGCCTGATTTTTACATTGGTTGCAAGGAGGTCACCGGCTTTTGGTCGCAAAGTGGTCACAAGTGGTCGCAAGCTGTAGTGTGACATGCCTTGCTGAGATTTGGATTCCCTCTGATGGTACCATAACAAGCCGAGGTTTGGTTGTGTACTTTTTTCCTATATACAGAGACATTTTGTCAAATATTCCAATAAACGGCATAGCGGGGAATGCAAATGTTCTATTACTGATCGGTGTACATGACCAGGCGCATGTATGTATATATATGTATGTATGCGTTGGTGGTGCCTGAGTGGGATGTAAATCGACATAGTGGTGCTGGCAGGTCTGGGTGTGAGTGCACCCAGGGCCTACCCCCTCTGCTGGGATAGGGATCACCACACTCAAAGGTCAAGGTTGGTGGTGGCCATGGGGCCATACAGACCACTGGTATCCATGGGGACCAGGAATGCTGGATCCCTATCAGTAGGGCCAAGAATGCGTGGTTCCCATTAGTGGAAAGGGGTGGGGTGATACTCTACAATGAACCCATGTAACCATATAAATAATAAACCAGAGGGATTGACTCTCTCTTCTTCTTTACCCTTTATACTCTTCCTTTCTGTTTGCCTCTATTGGTTTCACCATAGCCTGCCTACACAGCCACATATTCGAGCATAAAGCTAAGATTCCTTACATGCGGTATGCGGTATGCGGTATGCGAATGCAAATGCGGCAAAAAATCGAAACGCCTTGAAGTCAATGGGCTACATCCCTTACACATGGTATGCGAATGCGAATGCGAATGTGGCAACTCGATCGGTCCCTCTAGCGATCGGTGCGGCATGCAACACGCGGTTTGCGAATAGAAACCTCAGTCGCACTTGTCCATTAGTTTTAGACGAGGAGAGGAGACTGATCATTACGGAACGGTCACACACAGGGGTGCGGAGGGGAAACATATGGTAGTGGTGGTGGTGGGGTTACGGGTTGGTAAAAATGCTCCCATAGCCACAAATATATGAATACTTATCTATAATTTGGTAATTATAAACGTAGGAACCCCCATGTGACATACCAAGCGGTACATAGATATAAATGCCATATTAGGTCATATACAGTGCAGTATGGAGTATACTTGTTTATTTTTATCTTTTAAATATAGCCAGTCGTGTGCCGCATGCCGCATACCGCGTAGAAGGAATCCTCCCATTTGGATACCACATACCGCATGCTGCATACCGCATACCACGTAGAAGGAATCTTAGCTTCAGACTTTACAATATGGTGATCCCTTAAACTACGCACACTTCCACGTTGTCGCCCTTTCATATTGCTGTGCGCACAATTTGCATTAGTTTGCATGAAGCTTGCGGTGTAGCCTGTATGCGATTTGCATACGCTTGCGTATGCTTCACCACAACAGTGTAGCGATTGGTTAGTTGTTGGAGTTTCACATCCTGGCAACATCTAAGGTCATCTCAGGACGGGTACCGACTTGTGACAGTGCACACTCATGGCGACTTTATAGTGCTGCCCCACTGTGAAATCAGGCCACCAGTAGCACCATGACCCAATCACACTCAGTTACATTATCCTGATACTGGGCTAACCAGTCCTTGCCCTATCCTATTAATGCCGGAAGCGATAAGTATCAATTTGATAAGTCATTGGTTTCACATGACCGGGAACCAAACTCCCGACCTTCCGCATGAATCGCTCTACCGAATCGAACATCGCGCCCGGTCAAGCAGTTGTAATATGTCGGGACTCGGCCGTCTGAACCCCAAACATTGCTAGTCTCCACAGGTGTGTTATGACAACTGTCTGTCAGTTCCCACCTGTCGTTACTCTCAACAACTCATAAAAAATAAAGGAAGAAAAGTCACGCAAGATTGAAAGTGAAAAAGTTGTGTTTTATTGGCATCAACCCCTGTTCACTTACTGGCGACCTATCACCCTCACTCCTAACCAACTGTCCACACAGATCCTCATGACTATTGCTGGTGTATATTATATTAGAATCAGTGCCTACAGTCCATTGAACCTGATTCCAATGGTTGTTCCACACAGCTCAGTGTCTTTGGAATAGATGTTGCTCATTTGAGTGTAGAAAGTGGAATGTCTCTTGTTAGAGAGTCTAGCCAAGAGTGCCTAGAGTGGGGTCCGTGTGTCAGGTATAAGGAATGCAGGTGACTGGGCTGATACAACCAGCCAATTAGACACCCTCCACAGCCTGGGTGGGCGACACCCTAATAGCGGGCAGCTGTCACTCAACCCCAGCTGCAGGTGGTGTCCGTAATGTCTGCAGGATGGCTGGGTGTGATTGTCCATCGGCCCCGTGGTAACAGGTCGTTGCAGACAGTTACAACAAACATATATCAATGCTTCTCTCCCTCAATGCACGCTTTCCGCTGCAGGAAGGGAACATTTGAATAATTATTAAACGTCTATTAAGTCCGAACATCACATCACAATCTCGGTCGCTATGTGTTAATACATTTCCACATAGGCGCTTATGTCACAAAGCGAGTGGAGCACCCATTGCCTCTTTGTTACGTAACCCTGGTCCCCACTCCATTGCCCGAGAATAATAATGTTATTTGACAATATATAAATCCGAACCGAAAATCCCTAAATTTTTACACAGTGTAATGGGATGTGTGGTACATAGAGCTTGAGACACTGGCGTTCTACAGCAGTCGCGAACCTGTCATGCTGTAAACATGGGGAACTTTACTTTAGGATTGTCCGGTATGTTCTATTTTCCTTGATTAGACTATGCTATTGTCGTAGGGGTGATGAAAATGGGAAATATTGCGCCTAGAGTGGAAATCGAACCCATATCTCTTTGCATTCCGGGCCAGTGGGCTAACCATTCAGTCTTTTAAATGGTCATTTAATGGTTACAGTTGCATATGTATGGGCAATACACTTTTAAACATATACATACATAGTGTAGGTTCAACAACCATACGATAGCACGTAGATTGTGCAGGATACGGGTCATGGGAACCAGTGTCGTGGGGGGTGATGAAAATGGGAAATATTGCGCCTAGAGTCGGAATTGAACCCACACCTCTTGCATTCCAGGCCAGTGTGCTAACCATTACACCACCTAGGCTCCCTGATATAACCATACTACCTGTCTACCTGTCTATGCGGATCCTTGCCTGAGAAGTCAGTGCAGACTACTACACTCGTCCCCCTGGAATTATAAGTCTTTTAATGCTTACAATTACATACATACAGGCAATGCGCTTACACATACATACACAGGGTAGGTTCAACAACTATACAGCGCATAGCTTGTGCAGGATCATGGTCATGGAAACCAGTGTCGTGAGACGTCAGTGCAGACTACTACAGTAATATCAGCACGAGTACTTGTCACACTGACAGTGCGTAATCATTGATACTCTTTTCGTAATTGATTGAATTGCGCTTGATTCAGCCTGGAATTTCAAATGCCACCACCGGACTCCATGCTGGCCACCTTTGCCCGCGTCACCTCGCCTGCCAATTCCTGATTGGCTGCCACGCTTCCGGTCATTCCGCTGGTCGGTGCGTGCCTGGCAGACACTGCCTCAGTCCCTGGCTAGCGGGCAACTTGCCTTAACTTACAGTTCACCCCCCAATCTACTTGTTATTTAACCGGACGCAGTGGCTGAATCGGTAGAGTGCAGACCTCCCGTGCAGAAGGTTGATTCCCGGTCGAGTCAAACCAATGACTTAAAAATTGATACTTGTCGCTTCCTAGCTTGCCACTCGGCATTAATAGGATAGGGCAAGAACTGGTTAGCTCAGTGTCAGGATAATGTGACTGAGTAGGATATCAGGTGATGGGGCTGCTGGCATGGGGCTCATGACCTGCATTTCGGTATGAATCCTAGGGATTAAAGATGTCCACGATTAAAAAATTTTTTTACCGATTAACGTTAACAAGGAATCAGGATGTATAATGACAGCAATTAGAATCCCCTTCTTAATTGACCTTAGATGTTCCTAGAACATAAAACCTAGGATAGTTGAAACGTGACTTCCGGCATTGTTCCCGTTAATGTGGCATTAAAAGTGCATTGCTTTATGGGTTGTTGTCGAATTGTTAGTGGAGTGGGCCGCTGTAGGTAAGACGCCCGGCCGTCACGTGACCTCATCAGGCGACGTGGTTGTCGGGAAGGGCGTCGCTTTGTTGTGGCCGGCAGGCGGCGGTCTCCAATTAATTTGTCTACGCGGCCAGTCATTAGGCGTAGCCCGGGAGAGTCTGGGGCCGGGGCGGGGCAGGGAGGGCTGGGGGGAAGTGGGAAGGGGGGAAGGAGGATGGGGAATAGGGGAGGGTGAGAGGACGATGGGGAGGGGAATGTGGGGGAGTGGGACAGTGGTGGGGGAGGGTGGGAGGGGGAGGGTGGGGAGGGTGGGGAGGATCTGATGGGTAGAGGAATTGGGGGGGAGTGGGTGAGTGGTGAGGGGAGGGTTGGAGGGGAGGGGATGATGGAATGGGCAGGAATTGGGGGGGGAGGGAGAGTGGTGAGTGGATGGTGGGGAGGGGAGGGTGGGGAGGGGAGCAGGGGGAGGGACGCAGGGGAGGCGAGCAGGGGAAGGGGAGCAGGGGGAGGGGAGCAGGGGAGTGGTGGTAGGGGGAGAGGAGCAGGGGAGGGGAGCAGGGGAGAGGAGCAGGGGGAGGGGAGCAGGGGGAAGGGGGCTGGGGGAGGGGAGCAGGGGAAGGGGAGCAGGGGAGGGGAGCAGGGGAAGGGGAGCAGGGGAGGGGAGAGGCGGAGGGGAGATGGGACGATGCTCTCGACAGGTGACCCCTGCTCATGCTGTATGCAGATCATCTCAATTATCGCCCACGTAAAGAACGCCGGCTAGACATAAACACACTGATGCTAAATTTGATAGCCGGACGAGTAGGGAGGGGGAGGACTGAGGGTCAGGTTGGGTGTTGGGTTAACCATTCACAAAGAACTCAGTGATGAGTTCAGACTGTACTGTAACAACCCTGCCTAAAGTGTGCCTATTAATTGGCAATTGCTGGCATATTTTGGTTCCTATTTTCACAGCTTCATGAAATGGAAGGTTGATTAAATCTGGTTATACATAGTTATGCAGGTATTGCAATATCTCAGGGAGTTTGACGCCCCTGCCCTGCAGAGTTGTAAACCACTGCCTTATGGGGCAGGTTCTTGACAGAACCGAAGGCTAAGGGAGCAAACCCTAAACAGAAAACCACGTCACTGTGGCAGCATTAAGGGCGGTTGATGTATGGAACTCCCAACATCTCCCGACCAGCTACTGCAGGGACAAATAGTTTTGCGCCTGTATGGACATGTTATTGCCGGTGTGAAACCTCTATTTGCTCCTTGAGAGAGTGCTGCTGGTAACTTGCAAAAGCCAGCAGCACTTCAACACATTTGCAGGCAGCTTTCATGAAATTGGAGAGCTGCAGTCAAGTAATGAAAGCAGTCTTTGTCACATCACGACCGACAGCATGATGATGATGATGATGATGATACATAGTTATCCCTTTTGAAAAGATCTTTTGACCATCATTTATTTATAAATCACCACCCCTGAACTACTTGTCCTCTCATGAATTCCTTATCCCATACCTGCAGCATCGCAAGCTCCAAGCCACATCCTCCCCGTTGAGAATCTCAAAGAATGTTGACAATGTTCAGGTTTTAATATATCTTTTTGGAGTATATTCATTCCGTAGCATTCATATAATGAATGATCCCAGTCAAATACGTCCATTTTGTATCCATAGAGGAATCCTCTCTGGTGATAGAATACCATGCAGTGGGACTGGAGAACAATTTCCTAGACCTCTACTAGATACCATAAGGAAGGGAACTGTGGTACTGAGAACTGAGCCATTAGCGGTTATTGTTAAGATGCCAAAGACATCTGTTGCCTAAGGTTTATTGCAAGCAGCAATTGCCGCCAAAGTAACACAGCCGGCACCAGCTGCTGTTTCTGCTGGAATTACTATGCCAGCTGCTGTTCCAGCTATATTTGTTTGTTATGTAAAGCGCCTGAGAATGGCTTGCTGGATCGAGCGCTATATAAATGTTTTATTATTATTATAACATGTGGCCAATTTCTATGTCAACTACCCATCGGAAGCCAACTCCCGACCACATGGGACCGCTTACAGTGCTGCAGATTTGTAGCCTTCAGCGCACCAATGCGTCTGAAAACTCCCCCAAAACAAACCATTTATTTCCCGCGTCCTCCGCTCTCAGCGGCATCACATAATCAACTGACCCGCCACCGGACCAGCCAGGTTGCAGGTAGCCTCTGATTGTGGGGCCGTGGGTTGGGAGGGGGGGGGGGGGGTGGCCGCTAGCCAGTAACGAAGGAGGCGGTCCCCCCAGGGACCACCTCTTGTTAGCCTGCTGCCACCTGTTGGCATAAACGGGAAACAGAGGTCAGCGTAGTCCCTGCCACCACCGCAAGGGGGTGAAGGCCCAATCACACCTTACTGGACTGGGGAACCGGACACTGTCCGGTGAAATACGGCAATGTCCAGTACCCATCCGGCGGTGACGGTGGTGTCCGGTACAAGTTTTGAACATGCGCAAAACTTCTACCAGACACCGCCGGACTGACGTGTCCGGTTGGTGTCCGGTTTGTCCGGTTCCTGTCCGGTACCCATCCATACATGTCCGGTGCCCATCCGTTGGTGTCTGGTTGGTGTCCGGTATGTCCGTTTTGTCCAGTTCATGTCCGGTACCCATCCGTTACGTGTCCGGTTCTTGTCCGGTACATGTACGGTACATGTATGGTATATATTATATAGTATATATATTATATATATTATTTATAATATATATAATATATATAATATATATAATATATATAATATATATAATATATATAATATATATAATATATATAATATATTTAATTTATATAATATATAGTTTAGTTTAGTTTAGTTCAATTCGAGCATGTGGTGGTCAGGCCAGGCATTGCGGGCAGCTTTGTTATTTCCAGCAATGAGTTGGTGTCCGTTATTGTCAGGTTGGTATATCGAATGTTTTGGCGTTAGTTTTTTGCTGTTCAGGGATTTGTATTGCTTCGACATAGGGATAGTCCTAATAGTGATACTTTTTGGGGAGAAGGGGGAATTAGTTGTTCGTTCATGTGTTTTTATTACTAACGAATGGGGGTTGTCCTATGAGCAGAACTTTGTTTTTTGTTCGAGGTGTTTTTTAAAAGTCTAAACACAAAAAAGTTCTTGTAAGACATAATTTTGTTTGCTGAACTGCAATAAATCAAATATTGTATGTTAAAATGTTGTTCTCGGTGTGTGTGTACTTTCCAAATTACATGGGACATTTAAAAATATTGCTCAATTTGCATAAGATGAAAATCAACAAATTAAATAGCTGCCCCCCCCCCTCTAACTCTGATATATGTACAACCTTCATTTTAACACTGAAAAGTGGAACAAAGTTTCTGGGAACGACCCATATATGAGTCGTTCTCTGAAACGTGGTTCCCCATTTGTGACATGGATACCAACAGGGAAATCATTTAAAATAAAAGCAGAAAACATTCTAAATAATAGCAGAATTCACGTTCATATCGTCCTGACCAGATTGAGAAAGCTATTGAAATTACTCATGTAGCATCCATCCATAACATCATTTTAACACACACAACAAATGATCGATTACAGTTCAGACAAAAGAATTGCTTCTTACAAGAAAAAAGTTGAAAATATAACATTTCCTTAAATGAATGTTGTCAATATGCAAATTTTCACATTTTCACTTCAGCACAAAATCACATAAGTATATGCTGGGTGCATTTCGTGGGATAGATTGAATACATGTAGTATTGCTAACATAGCATAATACACAGCCAACAATAATTCTTTGACTTACTACCACCCAAAAACAAGTCAAAGTAATTAACAATGTAATGATGCAGTCACATTACGATGCTTCTCGCCAACGCGCGTCGATGTATGTGATTTTTTGGCTCAAAGTCGGAATACGTCAGGAAGCGTTACGTGCGCGTTAGGCGTGCGTTTGTATTCATTGATGCACGGCGACGGTCGGCGAGGGTCGGGGTCGCGCGTCGGCAAAGTTTTGTGCTTGCACAAAACTTTTGACGGGCGACAACGCATGGGTGCCAACATTATGCCGACGTTAGGGGGTCATCGAGATACGTTAGAAGTGCATTGGAGGTACCTTGTCCTGACGTTGTGAGATGTTGTCATACATATACTTTTTTTCCTCTGACAACGAGCGCTAGAATAATGTTATGCGAATGCTAGGCACACGTCACGTGCGGGTGAGGGTCGTTCCCACAAGTTGCGCCAAACCTTTTTTGTTTATTTTCTCAGGCGTCGATATACGTTACCACAAAGTCGGCCGCACGCTACCAATACATTACGCTGACGCCGAAAAGTTTGATGTGTCTCGACGATTAAAAGTGATTTTGCGCGTTGGCGGCGCCCCGGCGAGAAGCATCGTAATGTGACAGGGTCATAACATGGAAACCAAAGATTTTGTACACACTTTTTGAGAATGACCCATATATGTGTTTAAAATGCCTCTCCCTCCCACTAAGAACACAACCAGGATCATTTTATTTATTTTGGGGGCGGGGGATGGTTTATTTACCCTGTCCATAACGAGTAAGTTGCATCGCGGTTTGTTTTCATCGCTGAACAGCAATAATCTAAATTTGGTAGCAGCTTTGTCATCTTAGCTGTTAGTCGTTATGTTAGTTTTTGTGGTAGTTGTTTTTTTTGTGGTGTTCCCATTATTTGTTTTTTGTTGTGCCTGAGTGATGACCTCCAATGAGAAGCTGTGTTACAAACAGCACAAGGGGGACCCATCTATTTATTCATTTGGGAAGGCCCGTGCTAATAGTGTAGTTGATGGCCGGTGGTGGCGCTAATGTCTCCGAGTAAACAGCAGCTGAATAGGTATTACGCTGCAGAAATACTGGTAGGGTTTCACTGCTTATTTATATTCGCATAACGCTGTATACATCCCATATGTAGTGAGCGCCCAGCAGCCGCATAACCATGGCAACACAGTGTCCAATAGCAGGGTACGTACGGGGCCTGGAAAGTCTTGAAAAGTCTTGAACTTCATTTGCCCCATTTCAAGGTCCTGGACAGTCTCAAATTTAACCTATTTTGAGTTAATTAGTCTTGAAAAGCCTTGAATGCCATTAAACTGTCTCCATTGAGTCCAATCAGTCCGAAATCACCATTCACCATTGTTGTTTTTTTCGTAGAAATCCAAATGAAAATAGTCTTGAATTCCTATCAAAAACAGCCTTGAAAAGCCTTGAAAAGCCTTGAAAAGCCTTGAAAAGCCTTGAAAAGCCTTGAAGTCCTTATCTTCCCATGTGTACGGACCCTGCAATAGCAGTCCCATCCTTCCGCACACGTGACCTCATTTGTGTGCGTCGTACATAATTACGCAGGCCCCTCCATCTTCTGCTCACACGTGTCCGATTAGGCTCCATGGCCAGATGGTTAGGCCACCCGCTTCCCATGCTGGATGTCTTGGGATCGATCCCCATCCGAGTCAAATCTAAGACTTACCAACTTTATTCTTGTCGCTACCCTCGATTGTAGCTCGGCATTACTAGGACAGGGGCATCGCAGTGTCAGGATAATGTGACTTGAGTAGGATATTGGGTTGTGGTGGCAGTGGCATGGATCCCTAGTGGGTGAGCACGGTGATAAAGTCGCCATGGCTACGCACTGTGTGATGAAGCAGACACTCTAAGCACTCCCCCACAGAGGACACCACTTTGTTCTCGTTCTTAGTTTTTCCTCGTTCTTTATTTTTCCCTAACGAGACCAGTACGCTCCCCAATAGCGCGAGCGGCTTGTGTGTCTCTGTGTCTTGTGTGTCTCTGTGCATATAGACTCATCCCGTGCTGTGAGCTGAATGCCAGGCCTTGTTCCACCACACAAACACAAACACACACACACGCGCGCCCCCTGGTGGCAATGCGAGGCATCACAGGACAGTGAAGGCGTAAGTGTGACGGCGCAATAAGACAGCCAACCCGTCACTGATTAGTGCCTGCCCTGTGTGATTGGTTGGTCGGTTGTTGGAGTTTTACGTCCTGGCAACATCTAAGGTCATATCAGAACGGGCCCTGTGTGAAATACCAGGTCAGATGGGGGTGTTTGTTTGTTTGTTGGGGTTTTACGTCATAGCAACATCAGGATGGGTAGCGACCTTGTGACAGTGCGCTCTCGTGGCAACTTTATAGTGCTGCCCCACTTGGAGATCAGGCTGCCGGCACCATGACCTGAAATCCCACTCAGTCACAGTATCCTGATATTGAGCAAACCAGTCCTTGTCCCATCCTAGTAATGCCTAGCCAGGCTAGGTAACGACAAGTATACATTTGGTAAGTCATTGGTCTGACTTAGCTGGGGTGGTCAAACTCTTGACCTTCCACATGGGAAGCCGATTCGGCCACCACGTCCAGTACAGGGAGGCGATGGGGGTGTGGGGGGAGCGTGGTGAGCCTATTTAAAACAGGAATAAGGATCGAGCTAGTTCTACTGCCCTGCAGAGTTGTAAACCACTGCCTTGTGGTACAAGTTCTTGACAGAACCAAAGACTAAGGGAGCAAACCCTGAACAGAAAACGATGTCACGGTGGCAGCATTAAGGGCGGTTGATGTATGGAACTCCCAACATCTCCCAACCAGCCACTGCAGGGACAAATAGTTTTGCGCCTGTCTGGACATGTTTTTGCCGGTGTGAAACCTCTATTTGCTCCCCAAGAGAGTACCGCTGGTAACTTGCAAAAGCCAGTAGCACTTCAACACTTTTGCAGGCAGCTTTCATGATGATGATGATGAGTTCTACTACAACAACGTTACAATGTTCAACCAGGTCGTGGGGTTCGAACCTTGGCCAAGTCAAACCAATACCTCTTAGTGGTGCATTGGGATACAATTTTATTTTAGTGATGAATTTATTTACCCTGCTCATAGCGGATAAGTGTGTTAACACTTGTCTTCACCGCTGGGCAGCACTAATCTAATTTGATTTGAATCTGAATTTTGTTTTAGTAATAGTTTAGGTTTTCTTGCTTGTTGTTTATTATCCAGCAGGAATGGCATCCTGATAGGGTTCGAGCCCATGCTGGACTGAGCCAAGGAATAGCCGAGCAGCATGACCTTTCTGAAAATATATAAACGCTTTCCCTCATAATAGAAGCGGAAAATGTGCTTACTAGTCACTTCCTGAGCACTATTAAGTGTTCTATAGGATCATATCAAATATGGATGCTTCCTTTAACTCTACCGGACGTGTTAGCCCAATTGGTACATCACCAGCTTCCTGTGTGGAAGATCGGGAGTTCATATCCCAGCCGAGTGAAACCACTGACTTATAAAATTGATACTTGTCGCTACCTAACCAGCCGCTCGGCATTAATAGGACAGGGCAAGGACTGGTTCGCACAATATCAGGAGAATGTGACTGTGTGGGATATCAGGTCAGGGGCCATATGCAGGAGTCAGTGGTAGCGAGCCAAAACGGTGGTAAGCAGAAATTTCCTGGTTAGCGGCGAAAAATTGTATGCATGAGTCGGTGATAGGCCTAACACCAAATCCTTAACCGGTGTTATCTTACCCCTGATACATAGGAGGTTTAGCGAGTTCATTATGCCCAAATCTATTCAATGCTGTCATATTTAACAGAATTACATACGCAATAAGTGAAATTTGATCAATTTAACCCTAAATTCGAAGCATTATTAAGGCTACCGCCGCATTGGCGGCGATATTAATAGTTATATTTTCGAATCGACGAACGTAAAGTAAACAAATCGCCGCTGCCACATCGATGTCACTTACCATACTGGTGGCGGCGGCGGTTTGTTTACTGTATGTTCGTCGATTCGAAAATATAACTATTAATATCGCCGCCAATGCGGTGGTAGCCTAAATAACACTTAGACTTTAAGGTTAAATTGATAAAATTTCACTTATTGCGTATGTAATTCTGTTAAATATTATCGCATTCAATAGATTTGAGCCTAATATATGGCTACAAATGCAGAGGGATTTCCCAAATCTATAAATAAATTCACGTGTTACGCGCTCCTGCATACGACTTGACACAGGTCCCGACTTCGGTGATAGCTAAACGGTAACAGGCTCTAACACCAAACCCCGCTAACACTGACTCCTGCATATGGCCCCAGTACTATAAATTCACCAATCACTTCTAAAATTGATACTGGTTCCAACTACCTTTAGCCTGGCACTTGACATTACCAGATTACTAGGATAGAGCAAGGAGCAGTGGAATGAAGAAGCCCAATTGTCCGCGATTGAAATGTCCTCTGCTTATTCAACCAATGTATAAAAAGAAAAGACAAAAAGGAAGAAGAGGCAAACATGACCTGTTGATATTCGCCTATTGTTACGTCATTTAGCTGGCCACCCCGCGTTTGATACCGATGTTGTTCCCTTTATGAGATGTCTTTTCACAGGGATTGCGCTGCAATTGATAACCTCATGAAATGGACTCTACTCCTTCCTTGTCATGAGTGTGTCCTCCCTGGTCGACCTCGGTCAGTCACTCAGTTACGTGCGAATGCCGTCTCCAAGGCGACATGACCTGAATACCGGGGGCTGTTTAACAAACATGCTGTTGCCCAAGCATCCTGTGTTACAAACATGCAATCAATATTAGTTCTTTTCACTGACGTCAGAGGGCGGGTTGGTAGTGGATATTGTTCTATTGGTCCATGAGGTTTTTGTTTGTGTGTTGATGTTTCACATCCTAGCAACATCTAAGGCCATATCAGAATGAGTACCGACTTGCAAGAGTGTGCATTGATGGCGACTTCATAGTGCTGACCCACTGGGAGACCATTCCGCCAAACTTTGGTTTGACTCGACTAGGATTCGAACTCCTCGAACTCCCGAAATCAGAACATCAGGAATAAAAACATAGTCGCAAGCCACTCACCACCCCCCCCCCCTTTCCTCCTTCTCCCCCTCTCAAATTCCCTCTGCTCTCCTGAGATAAAAGAATAAAATAAATAACAACAGCTACCAAAGCAAAATCGGAGACGAGATGGGCAGGTAGTAGGGGGGTGAGGCGCCACCTGGATGGAAAGAGGAGAATCAGGGGAGCTGCTTGAAGGCAGACCTCCAGCTCTCCAGGCTGCACCCCCACCTCCAGTAACCCAACTACACACAAACATATGAAAAAGGAGGTTACAGGAATAGCGGCAGATAAGAGACCACTAACAAGAAGTAGGATAATTACATACATGAATAATATTTGCATAATTAGTTTTAGTTTTAACAACAACTACCAAAGTATATAAACAACCCCCCTGTAACATCTCTCTGAACCAATAAAACATGTGATAACCACAAAGCTATAGTTGACCAAGACTATTTATATGAATCAGCGATCAAAATTTACCAGACGGGATTGCCGAATGAGTTAGAGCATCAATCTCCCGTGTTGGTAGATGATGGGATCATGGGTTTGAATCCTGGTCGAGTCAAACCAATGACTTAAAAATTGATACTTGTTTCTTCCTAGCCAGATGCTCGGCATTATTAGCATAGGGCAAGGAGCAGTGGAATGAGGAAGACCAGTCATCTGCGACTGAAATTGGTTAAACAACTAATGTACCAACAACAAAAAAAACAACAACAAAAATCTACATAATCTCAAATCCACTCGGGATGGCCGAATAAGTTAGAGCGTCCGTCTCCCGTATTGGTAGATCGTGGGTTCGAACCCTGGTCGAGTCAAACCAATGACGAGTCAAATCATTTCCTACCAGTTCCTACAGTACTAAGCCACTGTCAGTGTCAGTATTTATTGTTCCATTCTTCCTGTATTGTTAGGTATATACTGTTATCAGGCTCTACATACAGGAATGATGGTGAACGTTAGTCCTGGAGGGGAAGTCTCGGAATCGTTCGGGGTTACCAATGGGGTCAAGCAAGGTTGTGTACTGGCCCCCACGCTCTTCTCCATCTTCCTATCAGCAATGCTAGACGAGGCTTTCCGAGACATGGGGGATGGCATCTATATACAGTCCAGACAGAGCGCTGACCTATTCAATGTCACACACTTCAGAGCGAAGACCAAGACTACTCAGATACTGGTGAGAGAGCTACTATTCGCAGATGACAGTGCACTGGTTGCCCACTCTGCTGAAGAGACCCAGAAAATAGTGGACGCTTTCTCCGATGCATCAAAGAAGTTTGGCCTGAAAATTAACATCAAGAAGACGGAGGTGCTGTACCAACCCAACTCTACAAGAACCCGAGAGGAGGAGATCATGGTTGACGGAAACAAGCTGAACTCTGTTCCGGAATTCACCTATCTCGGAAGCACTATATCAAGTGATGGACGCATTGATGCTGAGATACAGAGGAGGATGGCCAAGGCTAGCGCATCTTTCGGCCGACTACGCCAGAGACTCTGGAACAACCACCATGTGTCCATTCGGGTCAAAGGTAAGATCTACCGCGCAATCGTGCTATCCACCCTACTATACGGAGCCGAGGCCTGGACAGTGTACAGACAGCAGGTGAAAAAGCTGCATGCCTTCATGATGCGACATCTGCGTTCAATCATGAGGCTAACCTGGAAGGACAAAGTGACGAATAAGGAAATACTCGAACGGATGGGGCTGCCCTCTATGGAAGATCTTCTGATCAAAAAGAATCTCCGATTTAACTATGGAAGGCTCGCCAAATTTATACTCAGAGCGACCTATATCGGCCTGACTAGGGCCTCGAAACCTAACTTGACTCTGACCTTGTTTCTCTACATTTTACTTGACCCGTCCTGATATGACCTTAGATGTTGCCAGAACGTAAAACTCCACTAACCACCCAACCTTTTACTTGGCGGTCATTTGGATAGGAAGGTATCTGTGGACCGAAACCGGCGTCCAAATCGGTAGAGCGCAGGCTCCGCGTGCGGATGACACTGGTTGCCTGACCTGAATGTTGTAAGAGCTACCCTGTGTTGAACCTACCCTGTGTATGTATATATTATTATTATTATCCTCTTCTTTGATGCAGGCTTGTGGTAGCCTATACAAAGCTCATAGCTGTCAGCTCTAATGGTATGCAGCCTCAAAATCGTACAGGAATGTTTCTCTGGCCCAGGCCCTGTCCAGTGCATTCTTGAATTGATTCATGTTAGCTGCTTCCACCACTTCTTCCGGTAGCTCATTCCACATGTTTATCACTTGCTGTGAAAAGAAGGCCCCTCTGAGTGAGCTGTTGTACCTTGGCTTGAAAAGCTTCTTGGAGTGACCTCTGGTATTGCTTCCCTGTATGCGTCTGAATAGCAAGGCCTCATCCACATTATACTCAGCATTCAGGAACTTCCATGTGTTGATCATGTCCCCACGAAATCTTCTGTATGTGAGGCTTGGTAACTTGAGTCTCCTGAGTCTGTCTGGATAACTAAGGTCCTTCAGATGTGGCAGTAGCTTAGTTAACATTCTCTGAACAGCTTCAATGGATTTAATATCCTTCTTCAACATTGGGTGCCATATAGTGACTCCATACTCTAGTATTGGCCGTACTTGGCTCCTGTACAAAGTGATCAGCATCTTTTCGTCCAAGTATTTGAAGGTTCTGCGAATCATTCCCACAATCTTATTAGCTTTAGATACGGTTTGTTGTATGTGCTGGGAGAAACTTAGCCTATTGTCTACAAATACTCCTAAATCTTTCTCTACCTCACTCTCTTCGAGATTTAGTGGCTGGCCAGTAGAATTTTCATGCATAACATATGTATACTCTGGGTGGTGTCTCCCTATTCGCATGACCTGGCATTTATTCGGATGGAACTTCATCTGCCACTGCTTGGCCCAATTCTCCATTTCCAGCAGGTCCTTTTGCAGATCAGCACAGTCTTCCGTGGAATTCACAGTTCTGTAGATCTTTGCGTCATCTGCAAATAATTTTATCCCACATGATACAATCTCTGGCAGGTCATTGATGAAAATGACGAACAGAATAGGGCCCAGGACGCTCCCTTGAGGTATCCCACTGAGAACCTCTTTGAAGGAAGATTTACTGCCATATGGAAGTGCATTGCCTGTACTTATATAATTGTAAGCATTCAATGACCATTTAAAAGACTTACAATTTCAGGGGAACGAGCTTTGTCGTCGGCACTGACTTCTCAGGCAAGGAGCTGCATAGACAGGTACCTGAGCGGTGCTACGCCTCTGTAGACCCCGCCAGCCGCCAGGCGTCGCCATCAGACTCCCTCAGCCCCGCCACTTTCTCCTGGTCTCTCACACCAATCACGTGACGTTCTCTCACTCACGCGCCATTTGCTTTTATTTTTGGAAGTGCCGACCTCTTGTGCTAGTGCCTGATATGTGTGCACAGACCAGCTAGGTTTATAGCGCTGCCTCACTGGGAGACCAGGCCACTAGCACCATGACCTGATATCCCACCCAGTCACATTATCCTGACACTGAGCACACCAGTCCATGCCCTGTCCTAATAATGGCGAGCACATGGGTAGGAAGCGACACGTATACATTTTTAAGTCATTGGTTTGACTCAACCAGGGTTTCTAAACCCATGATCCCATGGGTTCGGATCCCCCGATCTCCCAAAACAGGAGACGGACGCTCAACTCATTCGGCCATCCCGTCTGGTCGTGGGAAATGGCAATCCACTCTGTATGAGTTTGCGCTGTCAGGACTAAGTGTGTCTGGTGATTCACACAGTTGAGTCGTTGGCCTTCAGAATCCATAACGCTGTTCTAGGCCGCGAGTAAAGCCCCTGTCACACCTCGCCGGATTGAGGACACGGAAAGAAACCGAACAAAGTCCGTTGGTATCCGGCAAAGTCTGGTTTGTGTCCATTGCATATCCGTTGCATATCCATTGATATCCGGCCCCCATCTGGTACAAGTTTTGAACATGCACAAAACTTGGAACGGATGCTGCTGGATTGACGTCTACGGTTCTTGTCCAGTTTGAGTCCGTTTAGTCCGCTTACCGTCCATTGGCTATCTGTTCATGTCCATTTCATGTCCATTTCATGTCTGTTTCATGTCCGTTTCATGTCCGTTCGTCCAGTGGCAGTTGACCCGATATCGCAACATTTTGACACATTTTAATACATTTTGATACTTATCACGCGCAAACACTACCGGACTAGACAATTCTGTCCGTTGCTCAATCCGGCGCGGTGTCATCATCATCATGCTGTCGGTCGCGATGCGACAAAGACTGCTTTCATTACTTGACTGCCGCTCTCCATTTAGCTCTCTGCTGTGAGAGTTGCGTCCATGAGTCGGTCTTAATGTCTCTCAGCTTCAGGTTTCTCTTGATGGTATCCTTGAACCGGAGACGGAGGGGCGCCCTCTCTTTCTGTAGCCAGAAGACAGTTGAGAATAGAGGATCTGCTTTGGTAGCCTGTCTGATGACATCCTCATGAGGTGTCCAGTCCACCGGAGATTCTTTTTGATCAGAAGATCTTCCATAGAGGGCAGCCCCATCCGTTCGAGTATTTCCTTATTCGTCACATTTCATGAAAGCTGCCTGCAAAAGTGTTGAAGTGCTGCTGGCTTTTGCAAGTTACCAGCGGCACTCTCTCGGGGAGCAAATAGAGGTTTCACACCGGCAAGAACATGTCAAGACAGGCGCAAAACTATTTGTCCCTGCAGTGGCTGGTCGGGAGATGTTGGGAGTTCCATACATCAACCGCCCTTAATGCTGCCACAGTGACATGGTTTTCTGTTTAGGGTTTGCTCCCTTAGCCTTCGGTTCTGTCAAGGACCTGTACCACAAGGCAGTGGTTTAGAACTCTGCAAGGCAGGGGCGTCAAACTCCCTGAGGTATTGCTATACCTGCATACCGGCGTGGTGTGACAGGGGCTTAAACCAGCACTATGGCACCTAAACTGACCGATGGCGAATCCTAAATCTCCCCGGAAGCTTTTATTTTTTTATTTTGTAACGATTTTCTACCACAGCCCAAAGTGACTTACCAACCTCATGGACCACTATTGGATGCAATGGCCGAACCGGTAGAGTGCCGGCCTCCCGTGCGGAAGGTCGGGAGTTCGAATCGCAGCAGAGTCAAATTAATGACTTATAGAATTGATACTTGTCGCTATATAGCTTGGTGCTCGTTATTAATAGGATAGACAAGGCCTGGTTAGCACAGTGTGAGGATAATGTGACTGTGTGGGATATTGGGTCATGGTGCTGGCAGCCTGATCTCCCAGTGGGGCAGCACTATAAAGTCACCGTGGGTGCACAATGTCAAAAGTGGGTACCTGTCCTGATATGACCTTAGATTTTGTTAGGACGTAAAACAGCAACAAATAAACAAACACCTCATGGCCCGATAGAACAGTTCCACTACCAACCCGCCCTCTGACGTCCGTGACAAGAACTAATAGTAATATTGTCTGTAACAACTCGTGCAGCATGCTGTGCGGAAAAGGTATATAGCCATTGGTAGTTATGCATGTTAAATGCTTATGTGATGGGGCCCCTTTGTTACTGATAATATTCCTTTATGTTATGATAATGTGATGGGGCCCCTTTGTTGGCTGCCCGGAACTTGACCCTCAAGCTGTAGACCCCTCCCACCCAAGCAAGCAGCAGAACGAGTATGTTTGCTTCGTACATCTTTAGTCTGCTCTCACTGCGGCGTCCACGTTCAAGTGACCCACCTCTGCCCTGCCGGGTCCCACATCAACTTCCTCGGGGGAGGTTACGCTAGCCGCATGAGGTCGGTGGCCGCCCTGTTGTGGCACTTACCGGCGGCTAAAGCACCGCCACCTATCGCTGTAAACTGCGACGGTGACTGAGCAGTCCTTTCTGCCACCTCATGTCTGGACTACTACACTTACATGAATCTGTGTGGAACATATCTGATTCTAAGTAAAGAGACCGGACGTGGTGACTGAATCGGTAGAGCGAAAGCTTCCAGTGCGGAAGGTCGGGACTTCGAATCCCAGCCGAGTCAAGCTGATAACTTAGAAAAATGGTACTTGTTGCTGCCTGTAATGAACGTGTTGACCTGGATACATGACACTACCTAGCCTGGCGCTTTGCATTAATAGGATATATGTAAGGACTGGTTAGCTCAGACTCAGCATGGTGTAACTGGGTGGGATAGCGGATCATGGTGCTTTAGACCTGGTCTCATAGTGGGGCAGCACTATAAAGTCACCATCAGTGTGAAATGTCACAAGTTGATACCAGTCCTTATATGACCTTAGATGTTGCTAGGACGTACAAGACCAACAAACAACTAAAGACCAACTAGGTAAAGATTTCAATTACAATTTTGTTGCATCAATCTATTTTACATAATTATGAATTTTTATTTAATGTATCCATTGGTTTGCTCGGCTGGAAGATGAACCCTTGATCCCAGTGACCTGACTCAAAGACCCTATAATACTAAGACGGCTCACTCCCTATCTCTCCCATGGTAATGTAAATTTTGCAGTGCCACCTTGTGGTGGGTTTGATCAGCCCGGCTGCTGGTTGATGTTTCACATGTAAAAACATACAATTATATTATACGAGATAGGTAAGTATGAATACACATCAATATGAAATTGCTATGAACAAATACACTATCATCAGCATCATCATCATCATCATCATCACCATCATCACACATCTTTCACATACATATATACATTTATACATATAATATAACAACTGTTTAACTAAGAGAACAGCCAGCGCACCAAGTGGTGGGTTTGATCATTTTGATTACACAGTACATATATTATACATGAGATAGGTAAGTATGAATACACATCAATATGAAATTGCTATGAACAAAGACACATCATCATCAGCATCATCATCATCATTGCCATCATCACACATCTTTCACATTCATATATACATTTATACATATAATATAGCAACTGTTTTACCAAGAGAACAGCCTGCGCACCAAGTGGTGGGTTTGATCATTTTGATTACACAGTACAGGCTGAGTGAGCCATCTTAGTATTATAGGGTCTTTGCCTGACTGCATGTTTGTGGTTAAATAAAACTCGAACTCAAGGCATTATAGTGGATTTCCACCACCAACCCACCCTTTAAGGGCAGTGGAGGAATTCATGTTTTGGTAACAGCCCACTGTACATGGTCTGTAGAAAAAGGTCTATTGTTAAACAAACAGTTCGCCACTTTGGCAATTGAGCTTACAGAAATAGTACCCCTGTATAATATTGGTCCACGCGTAACCTTGGTGATACAAGAATAGATTTCCTTTAGTACTTTGGTTTGGATTTACATCCGGGAAACATGTACTGTCATACCAAACATATACCGGCACGTGGTGGTTTTATAGTGCTGCCTCAATAGCATAACTGTATCAGCAGCACCATGCAGCTGATAGTCCACTGGGAGCGTGACGTAGCTCAAGCGTGAGAGTGTCCACCGTACATTAACGAATAGCCAAAGCACGAGAACCAGACGAGAACCGGACGGCAAACGAGTGTCAAACAGACAGACCGGACACCAAACGGACACCAACCGGACACCTACCGGACATCTACCGGACTGTTCACGGACGCGCCAAAAACCGACGGACCGAATTCCCGCAGCACCGTCAACGGACTCTTCAGGATACAAACTGGACACCTAACGGATGAGTAACGGACATGAAACAGACATGAAACAGACAAAAAGGACTAACCAGACTTAAAACGGACACCAAGCGTACACTTCAGTCCGGTGGTGTCCGGTACAAGTGTTGTGCATGTTCAAAACTTGTACCGGACACCGCCTGACACCACCGGACAGATAACGGACACGCCGGATGCCAGCCGTATATAAGCCGTACATTGCCATATTTCACCGGACAGTGTCCGTTTTCTATCCAGTTCCTCAATCTGGTGAGGTCTGACTGGGGCTTTAATAAAACAAACTTTGCTTTTGCTGATACCCCACTCAGTCATGTTATCCTGACTCTGAGCCAACCAGCAGCTTTGCAGCAAGCGATGTCTCCAACCTAGCACTTAGTAGCAGATGCTTGGGTGAGTTATTTTGTTAGTACAGTTGTTGGGATGCACACAATGCGCAGGAGGGTGGGGGGAGTGTGAGTTCTGGGCGTGTGCTATGTGACAACACCATGGTACAACATCTGGTTCAGTCACATTATACTGACATTGAGCCCACGAGTCCTTGCCACACCTATTTGCATGGTGGTGCTTTAACTTAGTTTAAGCTAAAGGCCCTGTCACATTAAGACGCATCTCACAAGCGTGCGGCCAATGCGTAAAATCACTTTTTTATGTTGAGAAGGGTCAAACTTGTCAGCACAGGGGGCAAAGTTGGATGTATGCATACCATATACATAGCATATGGCCAATGTATGACCAACATATGGCTAATGTTCTTCTGGGCCAAAAACGCTCGATTTATGCTCATGGTACGTTTGCAGGATGCCGGTGAATGTTATATACATTATTCGATCGCCAGAACTACACATCATAGGTTAAATACATCAGGACATGCTGGAGAAATGCTAAATGTAAGTTAGACATATGTTAGACAGACGTTATCCATACGTTGTCAGTAGGCGGACTGTACATTCCCACTGCCCTTAATGTAGGTCAATGTAGTGCAACATAGTGAACAATGTTTGTCTACCTATGTCTAACGTACATCGACGTACGTCTAACGTATACATAACGTACGGCCGACGTAAAATCCACACGTCGTCAAAAGTTGTCGTACGTCGACAATTTGTTCATGCACACAACTTTGCCGACCCCCTGACCGCGATGCTGTATCTCGACGAACGTCGATGTACATTGACGTATACCAATGAGCGCCTAACGCATGCATAACACATAACGATGTATCCTGACGTAGCTGGCAAAAATCACATACGTCGGCGTATGTTGGTGGGATGCGTTGTAATACGACAGCCCCTTTAGATTAATATGACAGCGCCTTTAGATCAATAAATGATAACACGCTGGTGCTTCCATATGTCCGAATGCGAATACAAACGCAAATGTGAATGTGAATGCGAATGTTGCAAGTGGATCGCTACATGGATCGATCGGTGCGAATGCAAATGCGAATGGCAATGCGAATGCGGATGCTGCTGCGTTTGCCATAGGAAACAACATGTACTTTGACTTTCCATCACAAATTTCGAGCAATGAATCCTGATAATGTCATGGATATCTATACCGCATGCCGCATAGCGCGTATATGAAATCTTAGCTTAATTAAGGTTGCTGGAGCCATTCACCATCCGACCCTTCTATCTTCTCCTGGTTTAAGCTCCTACCACTTTTGTAGGGACCAGACGAGATGGCCGACTGAGTTAGAGCGTCTGTCTCCCGTGTTTGGTAGACCATGGGATCATGGGTTTGAACCCTTCTCGAGTCAAACAAATGACTTAAAAATTGATACTTGTCACTTCCTAGCCAGGTGCTCGGCATTATTAGGATAGGGCAAGGACTGGTTGGCTCAGTTTCAGGATAATGTGACTGAGTGGGGTATGAGGTCATGGTGCTGGGGGCCTGGTCTCCCAGTGGGGCAGCACTATAAATGTGCCATGAGTGAGCACTGTCACAAATCGGTACCCTTCCTGATATGACCTTAGATGTTGCTAGGAAGTAAATCAACAACAAAACCACTTTTGTAAGTTTGCCTCAGAGTTACTGGGAAGTGTGTGTTCTATCTGGTCGGCCATTCCATTTAGCTGTGCCTTAAGAGACGCGACATATAGTACATACTTTTTAGCGTCACAACAATGGCAGTCATTGACTAGGCTCATTAATGGGCGCTATTCACGCGAGATGGCAGCGAGGCTTGGGCAGCCTTTGTCCATTTGTCTACACCACGTTGAGCTATGCGGTGTGAAAGCTTTAATTTTAATTATAGGCGAAGTGGGAAGGGGGGCGATAATTACCCAGCACTGGATACAAATCAAATGCAGCCGTAATAAATAAATAAATGGATAATATATGTGACGTATAACGCATTATGCGAGTATAAAGGCGCGGAAGGGAATTAAGCCCTTATTATTATTATCGTTTAATTATTATTAGTATTACACTATATACTGCACTGCCTCCTCCATGTTCACGACTGGTAGCGCAACCCCAGGCGCTCCCCGGTACCTGCATACCCTGAAAACATCACTCGCGTCGGAGGATTTTATACATCACATATATCGTGGGTAGGGTGAGTGAGCGCCACCAGACAAGTTACAGCGTTTGAATACATGGGGTGACACAATCGGCCCGGTTGCATAATATTGATAGATGAACAATTTAATAAGAGATCAGTAGAGTAGATGACTTAGAATATAATAAGGTGTGAAAGCTTCCGATTAATTATAGTTGTATAATGCTTATACATCACATATATATATATATATATAAATTCCTGTGAGCGAGTGGAGGATTGGCCCCACGCAGGAGGTGGAGTGGTGCAATTTAATTCACAACACGAGACAGCATTTGGTACAATGGCTTTATTTTATCGGTTATGTCATTGGTACAGGTATGAGTTGATGGAACCGGAACCGCCGTCGTTCTGCTTCCTCGGGTCCACTGCTGATGAATGGATCAGGTGGGACTCGAACCCTCAACCCTATAGATTCAAGCTTTATCTAGTGGTGTGGGTGGGTGGGCGAAGAAAGCTGGATGGTGCGAAGATGGCGGCAGTTGCGACGTAGGGTCATGTGACCGAATTGGCGGGAAATTTGATATTGTTTCGCCACCTATGGAGCATATGGGTAACAAGCCAGGTTTCTGAAGGTGGCGCCACCGGAGCGATGGTAGCCAGTGGGTGGTTAGTTCGGGCAGGATCCACAAGGTGGCGGCACAGTATCGTATTGGTAAGTGTCGGGTGTCCAATCTCGTGTGTGAATCACCCATGTTAACAATTAACATGCACACTTTGAATTCATCAAATCAAAATATCTTTACCAATTGTTGTGGTTGTTGGTGGTAAATTATACAAACCATGGAAATGAGGCGTTACTGCGATATACGACACATCTCATACAAAGACCATGTTACCAACGAGGAAGTCCATGCCAAGATCTCACAGGCAATTCAGCCGCACAAAGATCTCCTGACAGTGATAAAGTGATGCAACCTGCAGTGATATGGCCGGAGGTCCCCATTCATCAGGTCTGGTCAAAACCATCTCGCAATGCTCATTGAAAGGGGGGAGAAGGCAAGGCGGACAAAGGAAGAGGTGGAAAGAGAGTATCAAGGAATGTACAGGCCTGGAGTTTGGCAAGTCCCAGAGGGCAGCGGAGAACGGGGGGAAATGGAGGAAACTGGTTGCAAAGTAATCTGTGGTGGACCAATGACCTTCATGATAAAGGGATTGATGATGATGATGGTGGTGATGATGATGACATATTTATTCAGTTGATAAAATTATTTGTCATTACTGGGGCACTAATCTTCCAGCAGTTAATATTGATAGTTACGTTGTTGTTGTTTGTTGGAGTTTTACGTCCGGGCAACATCTAGGGTCATATCAGAATTGGTACTGACTTGTGACAGTACACCAGGGATGAAATGGATCTCCGTGAAAAAAAAGCGGAAATGCAGATATTCTCCCATAGCTTTAACATTGTCAGGGAATCATGGAAAATTTCCGAAAGTCGGGTTTCATATATTTTGGTATAAGCTGAGAGTGCTACGCCGTTTGAAGCGTGTAGAGTAGTAGTATATGCTGATAGTGCTGCGGTGTTTGGAGCATTTACTAGTGGTATACGTTGATAGTGCTACGGCGTCTGCACCACATATTAGTATAGATCTACGCTGATGGTGCTTCGGGGTTGAAAAATCCCGCAAATCCGCGGAATCGCGGAGATCTTTCATCCTTGGCACACACTGATGGCCACTTTATAGTGCTGCTCCACTGGGAGACCAGGCCACCAACACCATGACCTAACATACCACTCAGTCACATTATCCTGACACTGAGCTAACCAGTTCTTGCCCTATCCTCATAATGCCAAGTGCCAGGGTACGAAGTGACAAGTGTCAATTTTATGATGTTTCCTTATTTTAAATTAACTTTGTGTCAAATTAACTAACTTAAGAGATATTTGAAGTATAAACATGCCATATTAATTGTGGTGTGCTTATTTTCTAAATCTCCGACCCATAGGCTTCATCAGTAACAGGTTTCATTAAATGTACTTAATCAACCTTTCCTGACTTTGAAATAACTTTGTGTCAAATTGACTCTCTTAGGAGATATTTGAAGTTGAAAACATGCCGAATTAATTTGGTGTGCTTCTCAAAACTTTGACCAATAGGCTTCAACAGAAACCGATTAAAAAAAATTAATTTGACTTAGTGTCCCCCTCTGGGTAGCAACAAATAATTACTAAGTTCATCAGTATCTAAGCACTATAAAGTCTCCATGAGTGTCCACTGTCACAAGTCGGTCCCCGTCGTGATATGACCTTAGATGTTGCCAGGACGTAAAATTCCAAAAACCACCCAAGCAATGCCATAAAAGTATTATTTGCAAGCTGGTTTAGCCATCTCAAGTGTGGTAGACAAGATGGCTTCGTTAGCTTAATGGTGTGAGAAGCCATGCCCCCAGGTCACCCATGTCACCCACGCCTACCCAGGTCACCCTGGTCACCCATGCCCCCAGGTCACCCATGTCACCCATGCCACCTACCGCCTCCACCTGTGCTCCCGCCTCTGCTGCCACTGCGCGCTCCACCCCTGTGCTGCCCCGCCTCTGCTGCCACTGTGCTGCTGCCACTGGGCCTCCTACCACTGGGTGTGCTGCCGCGGCTGTATATCAACGTGCTGCTGCCACCTGTGTGCTACCGTCTCTGTGCCATCAGCCCGTGTGCTGCCACTCTGCACGCAGGCACCCTCTCGCTCCCGGTGCTGCCACTGTGCTGCCAGAGGGATGGCTCCCCAGGTCACCCTGGTCACCCATGCCCCCAGGTCACCCTGGTCACCCATGTCACCCAGCCATGGCACCCTGGAATTGTCACCAGCCACCATGCCTATGCTCTCACCGCAGTCATGCATCAGACTGCTGGTGGCGCCATGCCAGACCCGCCGCCACCCAGGTCACCCTGGTCACCCATGTCACCCATGCCAATCCAGGTCACCCTGGTCACCCATGCCCCCAGGTCACCCTGGTCACCCATGTCACCCACGCCACCTACCGCCTCCACCTGTGCTCCCGCCTCTGCTGCCATTGCGCGCTCCACCTCTGTGCTGCCCCGCCTCTGCTGCCACTGTGCTGCTGCCACTGGGCCTCTGACCACCGGGTGTGCTGCCACGGTTGTATATCAACGTGCTGCAGCCACCTGTGTGCTACCGGTCTGTGCCGCCAGTCTGTGTGCTGCCACTGTGCGCGCAGGCACCCTCTTGCTCCCTGTGCTGCCACTGTGCTGCCAGAGGGCTGGCTCCCCAGGTCACCCTGGGCACCCATGCCCCCAGGTCACCCTGGTCACCCATGTCACCCAGCCATGGCACCCTGGAACTGTCACCAGCCACCATGCCTATGCTCTCACCGCAGTCATGCATCAGACTGCTGGCGGCGTCATGCCAGAGCCGCCGCCACCCAGGTCACCCTGATCATCTATGTCACCCATGCCAACCCAGGTCACCCTGGTCACCCATGCCCCCAGGTCACCCTGGTCACCCATGTCACCCACGCCACCTACCGCCTCCGCCTGTGCCCCCGCCTCTGCTGCCATTGCGCGCTCCACCTCTCTGCTGCCCCGCCTCTGCTGCTACTATGCTGCTGCCACTGGGCCTCCTACCACTGGTTCTGCTGCCATGGCTGTATATCAACCTGCTGCTGCCACCTGTGCTACCGCTCTCTGCTGCCAGTCTGTGCGCCGCCACTGCATGCAGGCACCCTCTTGCTCCCTGTGCTGCCACCGAGCTGCCAGAGGGCTGGCTCCCCAGGTCACCCTGGTCACCCATGCCCCCAGGTCACCCTGGTCACCCCCACAGCTTACGCCGAGGCTCCGCACAGTCCTGCCATGCCGCCGGCGTCGACATCTCCGACATCATGGACCTCTGAGGCAGTGCATGCATATGTGCCCCGCCTCGCCCCCTCGGCGGCCCCTCGAGCTCTCTCCTCCGTCTTGGTGGAGGGCTCCTCGGATCCACCTCCCGGGCCCAACTATTAACATTACTCCGATTGACATTGACATATTTCAATCCTGATACCTCATAGTTCTCATGATGATGCCTCATATATTCTACATTATATATCTCTGATACTCATGATTGATCACTGCTAATTACATGTTGATGCCTTATATATTCCATTATATATCTATGATACTCATGCTTGATGAATGTACTATCCATGTTTATCCCGGCATTTCTAAATAAAATGCCTTTTTATCCACTCATGCCTCCTCGTCCTTCCTTGTGTATGGAGGAGCGGAGTGTCTGGAGGCAGGAGGGTGAGTGGCCTGAGGCGGCCTCGGGGCTGGCTTTAAGGGAAGGAAGCGCGGGCGATTATATAATGGCACACGGCTGGAGGAGAAAGAGGGGGGCGGGGTCCTCCCTCGCCTCGCATCAACCGCAATGCGAGCATTACGACCAATGGTGTGAGAAGCCGCCTGTCAAGACGAATGCGAATGACTGATGTCATCAGATTGATACTAGCAAGACCTGGTCAAGGTTACCAGAAAAGTAAAGAAGGAAAAAAATGAAACTCCACGTGGGGCTTTTTTTCTTTTTTCTTTTTCTTTCCAGAATCTTGTCTGACCACTGCTGACCCCCAACTGGTAAATCAATGCAGTTTGCAGACAGCGACATATGTAGCCAGGGGGGAGGGGAGGGGAACTTAATACCGCCGGTGTTGCTTTCAGATAAAAAAATTGTCTGCTATCTTTATTTATTCATACTGGGGGATTGGAGTAAATGTATTTTATTCATACCGTAAAATCTCATGGATAAGGCAATTTTTTTTTACCGATTAAAAATAATAATAAAGGAAATTGTCAGAAGCACCTCGATTTATAAGCGGGTCATATTTCCTACCAGCTGAAGGAAAGCTGGGCCATAACTGGGAACACAACACTATAGGCCTATTTCATATGACGTCAGAATAGGAAATTAGGTCAGTGCGCATGCAGCTTGGCTGCAGGACAACATACGATGACACTGAAAACTCAATGGCAGTGTTTGTTTGTTTGTTGTTGTTTTACGTCCTAGCAACATCTCAGGTCATATCAGGACGGGGTGAGCAATCTTCATACAGAAAAAGTGAAACATCTCTAAAACCACAGAACGTAGAAACAAACTGTGTGCTTAACAACCAGATTATATTAAATTTATAAAGTTAGGGTTCTGCCTTTCTATTAATTTTGAATCAAACTGAGGTTTTGCAATGCACGTCCAGGCAAACTCAATGGCAGTGTGTCTTGGTTCTGCAGCCAAGGTGCGCGCGCATACACAATGTTTGTAAGCATTGAAAGGGGTCTATAGGATTCAACCCAACAAATGTGTGAAGGAAAGTCAATGTTCCTGTTGTTTCCCATTGGAAATGGGGCAACATTCGCATTCGCATTCACATTCACATTCACATTCGCACCAATTGGTCCAAGGGTCGATTCACTTGCCGCATTCGCATTCGCATTCGCATTCGCATTCGCATTCACATTCGCAATCGCTTCAGACATATGGAAGCACTACTGTGCGTTTACATCCTTTTTCCTTTTTTGTGTGCCGCATAGCCGCATACCGGATACCGCATACCGCATACCGTGTATATGGAATCCTACCTTTACATGGTACCAAATTAACCTAGAACGCCTGGCGTATTGGTGCTATATAATGCGTTATTGGCCATTTCTCTTGGAGAATTTCCCTCCGGCGTAATACATCGCTGGTAATGAGGCAATCAAATCACTGTCCTGCAGGAACTCCAATAAAAAGCAACACCTCTCTTGTTAAAAAAAAATAAATTGTTATTAGATAATTTATACATTAGTTGTCCTTTGATAGTAATGGTTTATTAACTCTATAATTGTCCGAGTAGCAACACATGATTTTGTGGACCATTCTTTTTTATTTATTAGCGGCGGGCGTGCGGGGGGGGGGGAGGTCAAATGCTGTTTCAATTTTCATTAAAGGCATAGAAACTCTATAACCATGCATGCACCAGTGGACTTTAATAGTGCAAGACAATTCATCTGAGTTGGGTATTATAAATATTATAAATACAGTGTCGGGTTGTTGTTGTTGGTTTTTTTTTAATCCATTTTATTTGAACTTATTGTTTTTATTTTATTTTATTTGTACTTATTATTTTTAAGTTGCATAGTCCGATGAAAACATCAAATTTTCAAAACCAATACACTTATCTAGACTTACTTCGACACATTCAACTTAGATACTGGTGAGCTTATTCAGCATGTTGTGCTGCTTAGCAGGTCTTAATAAGTCAATTTAACAGAACTTGTTTCTACTAAAGTCTATGTTACTACTAAAGTCCATAGACTTAATAGTAACAAGTTCTGTTAAATTGCCCCATTTCCAATAGAGTTTTGGCGTGCTTGCCAACATTAATTTGGCATGTTTTGATGTCAAATATCTCCAAAGTTTGCCATTTAAAATAAAAGTTACTTCAAGCTAAACTAAAGTAGACTATAATGATTAGCATAATGTATTCATCTAAAAAAAAGTCAGAAATTCAAAAGCTATACAACTTTAAATGCCACATGCATGCACAGCACAATCTAAATGTCTACATCCATCTGGGACAGCTGGGCTCGACATGGCGTTTCCCTGCGCATGCACAGCACAATCTAAATGTCTACATCCATCTGGGACAGCCGGGCTCGACATGGCGTTTCCCTGCCATGCCAATATTTCCCTGAGAAATCTAGATGTTCAGGGTTGGAGCGATGACATCCATCTCATACCCCTGTCACACTACGACGTAACGAACCAACGTGAGCCTAACGTGGTCATTTATCGTCATTACGTTGGGTTACGTTCTGATGACGTCATAATGACGTTAGCTACGTCATAATGACGTCGAGCTACGTCATGTTACGTCGTGTTACGTCGGTGCGCGTCAAGGTTTTGAACCTGTTCAAAACTTTCGACGTCACGCGAACGTAAGGGTCTACGTTCGCCGTACGTTCTTTACACGTTCAGTGAACGTCAATGACGTTAAACTGACGTTATTAAAACGTTAGTCACTACGTTCAACTACGTTCCACTACGTTGACCCACATTAAACCCGGTGGAAACGAAGTTGTCCTCTCTCGTTGAATGACGGTATCACTACGCTTTACCGACGTTACGATCTCGTCCACTACGTTGCATCCACGTTCAACTTGTGCCCAAATTTGCATACTACGCCGAGAACTTCAACGTTCTTCACGTTCTCCCTACGCTGACGTCATTACGTCGTAGTGTGACAGGGCCATAAGTTTTTTTTGGGGGGGTCAAGTATTTATTCATCTGAATATGGCATTTGTCAGCGCTGGAGCACTGGTCTTCCGGTTATCTTACTATTGGAAATTGACAGTCTAAATAATCTAAGTTTGATCAGTGCTGTATTAGTTACAGCACCGATCCTGTAGAATTAAGGGAGTGGCTCCTGCTGGATAAGTCACTATAGTTCATGCACAAAAATGGGAGCAGCACCGAGTAGAAAGTGTTTACTCGGAGCAACTCAAACAATCGTTTAGAGTTACATTTTTTCTCTTATAAAACAAGGTAAGTTTATAGTTGACAAGATATTTTGTCTGTCTTATATAATGTTCAGTGTGTTTAAACAGGTTGATAGTTGTGTAGGATGTTCGGTGTCTTGATGGTTTGTTCATGATGGGTAAAGGTGGTGGCAGGGCAGGGGGGCTGCTCCGCTATATTCGCCATTCTCTTTTATACCCTGGCCTCACGTTTATGGTCGAACCCTCACCACCCCCGTCAGAATTTACGGGAAAGATGAGTCGAGGCAGGCATTGATATAAACCAATTCCAGCAAATGGCCTGTGCCTATGAGAAACGCGCATCGAGGCTATTTTCTTAGTCAGCACTTGGAGGTCTTGGGGTCGAGGTTATTTTGGTTTGGTTTGTTTGGAGTTTGGAGGTATGTGTGATGTGTGGGGTGGGTCTCAGGTGTGGGTCAGGGTTGGGATGGGTGTGCAGGTGGGGGTGGGTGGGTTGGTTGGTTGTTGCGGTTTTACATGCTGGCAACATCAAAGGTCATATCAGGACGGGCACCAACTTGTGACAGTGCACACTCATGGTGATTTATAGTACTGCCCCACTGGGAGACCAGGCCGCCAGCACCATGACCTGATGTCCCACCTAGTCATATTATCCTGACACTGAGCCAAACATTCCTTGTACTATCCTAATAAATGCCGAGCGGCAGGCTAGAAGCGACAAGTATCAAGTTTTAAGTCATTGGTTTGACTCGACCAGGATTCGAACCCACAAAGTCATGGGTTCGGATTTCCCGATCTCCCAAAACAGGACACGGACGCTCTACTCATTCGGCCATCCCGTCTGGTAGTGGGTGTGGGAATGGGTGGGGATCGGGGTGATGGTGGATGGGGGGTCGGGGGGGGGGGGGCAATAACAATGATTGGCTATGATTTTATTTGACAATGACAACGACGACACTTTTATTTACTGTGGTGATTCCTCACAAGGTATGAGAGCAACAGTATCACAGTATAGAATGTAAATCAAATAACTCAGTGGGGTGCGGTTAGGTGTGGGTATGGATGGGGGTGGGGTGTAGGGTGGGGTAGGGGTGGTGGCTGGTAAGGGTGGGGGTGGGGTGGTGTGCGGTGGCGTGGGAGTGGGAGTTGGGGGGTGAATATGGGTGTAGGTACCTGACCTGATATCCAACTCAGTCACATTATCATGACACTGATCCAACCAGTCCTTGTCCTATCCGAATAATGTCGAGCACCTGGCTAGGAAGCGACAAGTGTTTAAGTTTAGTTTGACTCGACTAGTGTTCGAACCTGTTCGTTCAAATCCCACAATCTACCAAAATGGGAGACGGACGCTCAAATCATTCGGCCATCCCATCTTGCCTTGGCCCAGTTGAAGATTGACCCCATGACCTCTGACATGTGAGCTGAGTGCCTCACTCATTCAGCCATCGTATGGACTTTTTCTTTTTATAATTGCCTTATCTGTGAGTTGTTATGGTATGAATAAAATACATTTATCCCTATCCCCCAATATAAATAAATAAAGATAGGAGAAGACTCTGTAAATCCCTCACGTGGAGTTTAGTTTTGTCCTTCTTTTATTCTGGGAACGTTGACCAGGTCTTGGTATTATCAATCTAGTGACATCAGTCATTCGCAGTCGTCTTGGCGGGCGGCTCCTGAGACCATTAAGCCAACATAGCCGTCTTGTCTACCTCACTTGAGGTGGCAAAACAAGCTTGCAAAACATACTTTTATGGCGTTGGTTGCTTGGTTGCTGGCAACATCTAAGGTCATATCAGGATGGGGTACCAACTTGTGAAAGTGTGCACTCATGGTGACTTTATAGTGCTGTCTCATGGGGAAATCAGGCTGTGAGCACCATGCCCCGATATCCCACTCAGTCACATTATCCTGACACTGAGCTATCCAGTCCTTGCGCTATCCTTTTAATGCCGAGTGCCAGGCTAGGTAGCGATAATTATCAATTAAAGGCTGGATTCCGACGGATATAAAGTTGCCCCAGGGCAGCCAACCAGCTGGCAAATCTGTTTTGTGGATATCTTCTTCTGCTGGTCTGTTCAGCGCACAAACCTCATAGCACACCTTGGTGGTGGAAATTGTCTACTATGTAAATCCCCCCCCCCCCCCATTGCAGATCGCTGAAGTTGGCGACTTAAAGATTGATACTTGTTGCCTTCTAGCCTGGTGCTCTGCAGTATTAGGATAGGGCAAGGACTTGTTGGCTCAGTGTCAGGATAATGTGACTGAGTGCTGCAAGGCTGCCAGCACAAGCACAAACACGCAATATTCCACTGAGTCACATTATCCTGACACTGAGCCAACCAGTCCTTGCCCTATCATCAATTAATGCCGAGTGCCAGGCTAGGTTGCGACAAGTATAAATTTTGTAAGGCATTGGTTTGACTCGGCCCGGATTCAAACCCCCAAACTTCCACACTGGAAGCCTGCACTCTACCTATTTGGTCTTGTTGTTGGAGGTGATGTTGATGGAGTCGTCGCATTGAGATATCTAATACCCCTGTCACACTACGACGTAACGAGCCAACGTGAGCCTAACGTGACGATTTTTCGTCATTACGTTGCTGTACGTTGGGTTACGTTATGATGACGTCATAATGACCTTAGAGTGACGTCGAGCTACGTCATGTTACGTCGTGTTACGTCGGCGCGCGTCAAGGTTTTGAACCTGTTCAAAACTTTCGACGTATCTCGACGTGAAGCCGTTACGTCGGGATGACGTGACAATGACGTTAGGTAGACGTTCCGCGATCGTTATAGCAGCGTAAATGACGTTAGAGTCACGTTATGTCACGTCAGACCGACGGCCCGGGTGGGAGCAACGTGTGGGCAGCGTTTTGCACGTTACGGTCACGTTACGGTCACGTTACGGTCACGTTACGGTCACGTTACGGTCACGTTACGGTCACGGTTACGGTCACGTTACGGTCACGTTACGGTCACGTTACGGTCACGTTACGGTCACGTTACGGTCACGTTACGGTGGCGTTACGGTCACGTTACGTCCACGTCGCACCCGTTACGGCGACGTTACGCTCACGTTACACTAACGCCCGGTCACGTCGCCAATTACCCCTCCCCCCCAACGTTACTTTCACGTTACGCTCACGTCCACAATTTGCATATTACGCCCATAACGTCGACGTAATATAATTATTTTCACGTTCTGCCTACGCTGACGTAGTCACGTCGTAGTGTGACAGGGCCATAAGATGTGTGTGTACAGATGATGAATTGTAAAGCAACACACTCTCTAATTAAGGCGGAATCCTGTTAGTGGTTGCTCTATTGGAGTGGCTGCTCACTAAGTGTGGCGGTTATCGCTATTAGATACATCATGACGGCGGATTCATCAGCATTTAATCAGGGGAGAGTGAAGTTTGAAGCTGTGCCATCCGATCAAAGCAGTAAAACTGTCCAATCCAAAACACTTATAAAGATGGTTGTTTACCAGGCCTGATGGCCGAATGAGTTGTGCGTCCGTCTCTCATTTTGCTAGATTCTGGCATTGGAACCCGTGGTCGAGTCAAACCAATGACTTGAAAATATATACTTGTTGCTACCTAGCCTGGCGCTCAACATTATTAGGATAGGGCAAGGACTGGTTGGCTCAGTGTCAGGATAATATAACTGAGTGGCATATCAGGTCATGGTACTGGAGTCCTGATCTCCCAGTGGGGCAGCACTATAAATTCACCACGAGTGTGCAATCTCCCAAGTCGGTACTAGTCCTGATATGACCTTAGATGTTGGCAGGATGCAAGACTCCAACAACCAACCACCAATCCAGGTGGTTAGATCGGCGTCGGATAATGTGATTGAAGGGATATCGGATCATGGTTGGGTTTCCCAGTGGGGCAACACTATAAAGTCAACCATGAATGCGCACTGTCACAAGGTGGCACCCGTTCTGATATGACCTTAGATGTTGCTAAGACCTAAAGCCCTCGAACAAGTAACCAATCAAACCATCTTGTTCCGGGTATGTACTGTGGGGATTGTTGATATGGTTAGTAGTGAATTTGGGATTATGTAGATAAGTGTAGTGGTCTGCACTGACCTCTCAGGCAAGTAACCACATAGACAGGTAGGCGTGGGTAGTATGGTGATATCAGGGAGCCTAGGTGGCATAATGGTTAGCACACTGGCCCAGAATGCAAAGAGATGTGGGTTCGAGTCCCACTCTAGGCACAATATTTCCCATTTTCATCACCCCCATGACACTGGAGCCATGACCAGGATCCTGTACAAGCTTTGCGCTTTATGGTTGTTGAACCTACCCTATGTATGTAAATGTGTTACATTGCCTGTATGTATGTAATTGTAAGCATTAAAAGACTTACAATTCCAGGGGGATGAGTGTAGAGGTCTGCACTGACCTCTCAGGCAAGTAACCACATGGACAGGTAGGCGCGGGTAGTGTGGTGATATCTGGGAGCCTAGGTGGTGTGATGGTTAGCACACTGGCCCGGAATGCAAAGAGATGTGGGTTCGAGTCCCACTCTAGGCGCAATATTTCCCATTTTCATCACCCCGATGACATAATGATTGCAGGAAAAATGTGGATAAGCAGCAAGGGGTCTTTTATATGCACTTTCCCACAGACAGGACAGCACATATCATAGCCTTTGATGAACCAGTTGTGGACCACTGGTTGGAATGGCAAATGGCCCAAACTTCAAATGTGTCCACTGAGCAGGATCGATAGGATGACCGAGAACTTTCACAGGTGGACACGCTACCACCTGAGCTACGTGCCACTGCTGTCTGGTGTCAGAGCCTCAAAGTGATGGCATAGAATGAAGGAGCTGCTTGCTACTACTGGTAACTGGTACTAGTACTATGTCGCATAATTCTAGCAACGTTGGTGCTGTGTGCAACCAGAAGCGTCTCTGTGTGACGTCACCAGTCAGGTCGGTGAGACTCGGTGAGACTCGGTGAGACTCGGTGAGACTCGGTGAGACTCGGTGAGACTCGGTGAGACTCGGTGAGACTCGGTGAGACTCGGTGAGACTCGGTGAGACTCGGTGAGACTCGGTGAGACTCGGTGAGACTCAGTGAGACTCGGCGTCTCATGGCACACGTGACCACGAGAGTTTGCCCAGCGTACTCCCAGCTTCATTTCATGCATAGGCAGCTGATTATACATTCGTAAAGGGAAGGCAGGGGGTGGATAGAGGGGGGTTGTATGGGAGGCGTGGGGAGGGGGGGGTGGGGAGGGGAGAGATCGATGGGAAGGGAGGAGGGGAGGTGATAGCAAAGGATTGGCAGGGTAGAGAGGAGAATAAGTGTAAGGAGTGGGGGAGGGAAGGGGGAGGGGAAGGGAAGGGGAGGGGGGAGGGAGGGGGAGGGAGTGAAGGAAGGGACGCTGGGTGGAAGGGGGGAAGGGAAGAGGGGTGGGGAGCGAGGGAGGGGGAGAGAGGGAAGGAGGGAGAGACAAGGGGGAGAGACGGAGAGAAGGAGGGAGGGAGAGAGGTGGAGAGCAGGGATGTGGAGGAGAGGGAAGAAGGAATAGATGGAGGGAAGGGGGAGAAAGGCGGGGAAGGAGAGAGGGAGAGAGAACAGGAGAGATGGAAGGAAAGTCAGGGAAGCCTATATCAAATAGGAGGGAGTAGAGAGAGAGGGAGGGAGAGAGAAAGGGGAGGAGGGAAGGGAGGGAGGGAAAGCTAGAGGGAGGGAGAGAGGGGGAAGGCTAGAGGGAGGGAGAGAGGGAAGGAAGGCTTGAGGGAGGGAGAGAGGGAAGGAAGGCTAGCGGGAGGGAGAGAGGGAAGGAAGGTAATGGAAGCCGACATCAAATGACAATGGCGAAAGCAGGAAGAAAGCCGGGGTAGAGAGGAAGAGAAAGAGATATCTACATTTAATTCTACATATCCAGCATATATCCTGATGGCTATCTATTGCTACATAGATGAACATATTAAAGTTGCATAGACCGATGGTTTAGAGATTTTGTCATTTTTGGAGATAGATATATTAGGTTGATGGCTATAATAGGCCTGTCACACAACGACGTAAGGAGGTAACGTAAGCTGACATTGGTCATTACGTTGAGGTACGCCGAGTTACATTGTGCTTACTTTAGACTGACGTCGAGTTACATGAGGTTACGTCGACTTACGTCAGCGCGCGTCCAGATTTTGGACATGTCCAAAACTTTTGACGTAGCTCAACGTGATGCAGTGACGTTTGGATGACGTCACACTTATGTTACGCCGACGTTAGACATGCGGGAGGGATGCGTCAGCTACATTAGATCAACGTTGCGTTACGTCATAGTGACGCACAGGGAGGAAGACTGTGCGGCTCATGCCGGCGACGTTGGACTGACGCCAGTTCGATGCTAGCCTCTCGGTGGGTCAACGTCGACTCACGTCGGGGAAAACGCTTGTGTAGGACGTGGCAACATTAAGCGACGCTAAGCCGCCACTACTGTCAAGCCAGGCTGATGTCGCGCGCTGGGGTTTCTCTAGCCTCAAGTTGACACAATTAATAATTCCTTTGTCCTCTCTCTTTGTCACAATGCTAGACCAATGTTAGGCTCAGGTCATTGACGTCCAACTTGGGCCCGTATTTGCATATTACGCCGAGATTTTTGATGTGTTAAATTTATTTTCACGTTGTCCCTATGCTGGCACGTTACGTCGTAGTGTGACAGGGCCATAATTTACCTCACTTTAGTTTGAAGTAAGTTTTATTTGAAATGGCTAATGTTGGAGATATATGAAGTGCAAACATGCCAAATTAATTTTGGCTAGCAATGCATGTAACATATTCTATTAAATTGACTAAGCATTCTCTTCTATGTGGTGATACATTCTTAATAAGTGCATCAGTATCTAAGTTAGATATGTAGGATCAAATCTAGATAATTGTTATGTTTTTTATCGGACTATGCGGCTTTAATTTTACTTCAACTTCCAACAATCTGTCACTGTTGTCTTCGAGTTTTGGCAAGCATGCTGACATTAATTTGGCATGTTTACACTTGAAATATCTCCAAAATTTCTCATTTTAAATCACCAGATCACAGTTAGTTCAAACTAAAGCCATTGTCACACCTCACCGAACTGAGCACCGGAGACCACCGGACAAAGAATTGTCTAGTCCGGTGCTTTCTAGTGACAAAATGTATCACAATGTATCGAAATGGATCAGAATTGGGTCAATTGGCGCCGTGCGACCAGACAAGTACAATACATGTACCGTACATGTACCGGACGAGTACCGGACGAGAACCGGACACGTAACGGATGGGTACCGGACATGCACCGGACAACACGAAAAAAACGGACACCAACGGATGGGTACCGGACATCTACGGATGGCTACCGGATGGGTACCGGACATACCGGACACCAACCGGACACGTCAGTCTGGCGGTGTCCGGTAGAAGTTTTGTTCATGTTCAAAACTTGTACCGGACACCGCCGGACACCACCGGACTCCGCCGGATGGGTACCGGACATGTACCGGACATCGCGGTACAGTACGGGACAGTGTCCGGTTCTCCAGTCCGGTAAGGTGTGACAGGGCCTTAAAGCAAGCAATGTAGGCCAGAACGATCAACCTGCTATATTTATCTAAAGCCGTGTTCACACGGGGAAAAAGTAAAGCGATTCAGCCAAGGCCAAGAAATGTACTTGGGCCAGAAATCAAAATCTGCGCATGAGCAAGTCGATACTAATCAGCGCCAGTTTCGGTTAGTCGACGTCGCCACAAGAGAGTGTGGGTTCGACCTAGATATGTATGGACTGAATTGTATTGGTTTGGAACGGTCAAAACTTCTGCTGGGCAGTGAAACCCTAAAAATAAATGATGAAAAAAATATCTGTGCACAGCTAGCAGCTTCATAGAGCAAATTTACCGGAAAGTCAACACACTCAGGTCTCAACTGTCACGTCCTTAATCCGCCTCAAGTAAGTCGGTTGCGTTCACACGGGCAAAATAAATCGGTTCACAGAAATCGACTCACGTAATCGACCTCCACAAGTGGTTTACAGTATTGGGATCACAGAAATCGATTCAGCCCTAATTCGACTCAGACGCCCGTTCACACGCGAAATGTGCGTCGAACTAGGCAAGTCGATTTCTACGAATCGATTTACATTGCCCGTGTGAACACGGCTTTAGAAAATGACAGACACTCAAAACAATCGGACTATGCTGCTCTAATTTCAATAAATATGCATTATATGCGTTGCATTCAATGATCACCCAAGAGTCGTTGCATACAAATCTGCAGTCGCATCTGAAGGGTGTTTGTTGGGGTTTAACGTCCTAGCAACATCTATGATCATATGAGGACGAGTACCGACTTGTGACAGTATGCACTCATGGCAATTTTATAGTGCTGCCCCACTGGGAGGACCAGGTTGCCAGCACTAGGACCTGATATCCCACTCAGTCATATTATCCTGACACTGAGCCAGTCAGTCCTTGCCCTAACCTATTAATTACTGCCCGGTGCCAGGCTAGGAAGTGACAAGCATCAATTTTATAAGTCATTGATGTGACCCGACCGGGGTTCAAACTTCCGACCTTCCCGCACAGGAAGCCTTCGCTATGCCGTTCCGGCCACCACGTCCTCCGGTTGCATCCGAAGTTGACCCGCACTCGAAAGCTTTGCGCTCCTTGCCGTTTGCGCCTTTGCCGCCAAAAAGGGTTAATTTTTTTCCCCAACGAGGATGACATATATAACCTGTTAATTCTAATCGAGAAGCGACATTCTGTAAAAACCTGGTGACATTAACAGAAAAAAAAGGAAAGTCAATTGTTCTCTGTGGCAGAGTGGTTAGAGTATCTGACTTTGTTCTAGGTCGGACTCCTAATGTGAAGATCGGTGGTTCGATTCCCCATTCCCCTCCCCCTACCTCTGCCAATTTGAATTTCCACTGCTGTGTACAACTTGCAGCATCATCAAAGGCTGCTTGCTCTCATACAATGTCTATGTGATGTGGGACGTTAAACATCCCTTAGTTCGGTAAAAGTGTAGGCTCGAGCTTTCTATCAACAAACTATCTAATGGTGAAAACAAGTCTATTCAGACTTATCCATGATAGGCAGTATAAATCTTCAAGAAAAAACCCGAAACAATTTCGACTTTAGTTCTTTCAAAAAGCTTCCTTCGGCATCATCAGTCGAATGCAATAGGAGACCAGACTGTTTTATAACACGTCCCCAGTTGGTCTGGTGATTGGATACTGCAAGTCTCTAATTAGATCGAAAGTTGATTAATTAACAATTAAACGCCAGTTTCATTTGGGGAGCTCTACCGGGCGCGGTGGGCGAATCGGTAGAGCGCGGGCCTAGCGGGCGGGAGATCGGGAGTTCGAATTAAATTACTTTCCTATACTGAAATCCCACAGTACTATCAGCTTATGTTAAAGCATTGTTCAAAAACTGCAACGTTATCAGCATATGCTAATATGTTGTTTAAATGCCGCAGCATTGTCAGTGTATATGTAGTAGTCTGTACATGAGCTCCACTACCACGCGGTGGCGGCAGACACTACGCCGCACACCTACGCAGTTACACTGAACGCTAGCCACCGGGCAGAGCCCCGACTGGGCTACCCTCTACTGCGTGTGTCTAGCACACCCCCTACCCATCTATAGAGGCGACATGGCACCTGGCAAGTTAGGGGGCGGGTCAGTTGACTGTTGCCGCTGCGGAGAAGGGATAGGTTTTGGAATAAACCAGTTGAAGTGTACTGTTACTAAATCTTGGCGTTCTTCCGTGAGTGCGTGGCAGTGTGGAAGAACGTGGACCATCACATATATATATATGTATGAAACCTGACTTCCGGGAATTTTCTGCGATTCGCTAAATCTAGTGCTAAACCGTTGGGAGAATATCCGCATTTTCGCGGAAATTCACCGTCGGTTTACATATATTCTCACCGTAACCATAGATTTCCGCTTTCTTTCCCTGAGGACACCACTTTCAATCCCTGAAGGCCCAGTCACACCTCACCAGACTGGGGAACCGGACACTGTCCGGTGAAATAGGCAATGTCCGGTACATGTCGGGTACCCATCCGGCGGTGACCGGTGGTGTCCGGCGGTGTCCGGTCCAAGTTTTGAACATGCACAAAACTTCTACCGGACACCGCCGGACTGATGTGTCCGGTTGGTATCCGGTTTGTCTGGTTCATGTCCGGTACCCATCCGTACATGTCTGGTACCCATACCTTGGTATCCGGTTGGTGTTCGGTTTGTCCATTTTGTCCGGTACATGTCTGGTACCCATCCGTTACGTGTCCGTTTCTTGTCCGGTTCTCGTCTGGTACATGTACGGTACATGTACGGTACTTGTCCGGTCACCCGGTGGCAATTGACCCAATTATGCTCCATTTAGGTACATTTCGATACATTTTGTCACCGGACAACACCGGACTAGACAATTCTTTGTCTGGTTAATGTCCGTTGCTCAATCCAGTAAGGTGTGACAGGCGCTTGAGCATTGGAGTGTCATCAGTCAGAATTGTTCCAACTTCCTGCTCTTGTACGCAATGGCTTATGACCCACTCTAACTTCTAAGTTCTAACATACAATAAAATGTCTGGTAATAATTCACAAATGCAGCATAGCGAATGAATGCACTCATGCAAGAAGCGTAGAATCGAAAGAAGTCTGGAACAGAACCTTTTTTGTTTTTATTCCGAACACACAGGGAATATAGCAAATGTAGCGGGAGAGATGAGGATGCGGTTGCCTGGACTTGACCTCCCATTGACCTATAGTCTGTCTCATTGGCCAAGCAGCCTGATACCCGGGCCCCCTCTACTCAGCCTAGCCCCCCGCCCCCAGCCTCCTAGCCCCCCACCGCCCCCACCTGCACACTCCAAAGGAAGTCCAATAACTACAGACCTCCCTTAGCGGAGTGTATCACTGCGGTAACTAGTGATTCTTGTACTCTACAGCTGCCTTACCAGTACTTTTACTTAGTCTTAGTTTCGTATGATCAGATATTCTTTGATTCATTGTGTTGTTTTGTATGCAGTAGGAGTTGGGTCTTAGTTAGGGTATTTTTGTGTTAGTAAGTCAAGATATCTTCACGATTGCTTTGTTCTTTTTTTTTTT
>CM059201.1:3134799-3150695 GCA_030323885.1 Branchipolynoe longqiensis
GTGCGGCCCACCCCGTGCAGGGGGGGGGGGAGCGCAGAGGATGCTGGGAGACCCCCTCCCCCAAAAAACCAACAGGGGGGGGCACTATACACTACAGATCTTATTACATGCGATAAGGGGCTTATCACTATCCATATATGTGCTCTATAATCCATTATGGGAATGTAAACAAGGACACTACCTATCTTCAGTTATCTATCTTCAGTTCCTATGTATTAGTTAGCGCTGTATCCGGTAATAGTATAGCACTGTATCCTATCTATCTGACTCTGTGTAGTATGTCATGGGCCACACTGGCGCCACCTGTGAGGGGCTCTAGGCACTTATGCCGGCTGCGTCTGACCGTTATATATATATAAATATACATATATATAGTATAGTTATAGGAATCATACCTGGGTACAGATGATGGATAACTGGTGTTTTCACGAGGTACAAGCCTCGGATAGTCGTGGGTCAGGGAGAAGGAAGCACATCTGGATCCAGCAATCTTTTACATACTTTTATGATAAAAAATGATTTAACTCGATATGGATACTTATTGTGTTTTCGATTCGGTTCCAGCGAAACATGATAGTCATGGTAGGGTAGGGTGGGTGGGTATATATTGGCAGAGAGCATTATTATCCTCGGAGTGGGGATCAAGGTTATGTAATAGAAAAGCAGTGGGTGCCCCACTCGCTGTGTGACATATTAAGCTATGGGAAATATATGTTAATACATAGTGACTGAGATTATGATGAGATGTTCCTATATAAGAGACAGTGAATGTTTGGTGAAATGTTCCCTCTATGCACCAGTAAGAGTGCAAGTGGAGGAGAAGGACATTTTTAATATATATATTTATTGTAACTGATGGCAACTACCTGTTACCACAGGGCCGATTGGCCAGCACACCAGCCATACTGCATACATTATGTACACCACCTGCAGCTGGGTTGGGTGACCGCTTCCCGTGGGGGGTGGGGGGGGGGGTGTCGCCTCCCAGGCTGTGGAGGGTGCCTGATTGGAGGGCTGTGGGAGGTCCAGTCCCCTGCACCCCCGTGCCGCCTGACCACACTAGCCTCACTTTGATATTGATTATTCTGGACACTGCTCCAGACACACTGGGCAGCAACACTCTACTCCTGGCTCTTGAGTGAGACACACTCTCTCTTGGGCAGGTACCCAGACACTCTGTCTGATGCTCCACCTTTCATATATACAAACTGAGCTGTGTGCAACAACCATGGGAATCCGGTTCAATCGGCTGGAGGCACTGATTCATAGATATACTAAAGAGGTAATGAGACCCTGTGTGGACAGAAGGTAAGGGCTCAGGGTGATAGGTCACTATTAGGTGAACAGGAGTTGATGCCAATAAAGCACAACTTCTTCACTGTCAATCTTTCGTGACTTGTCTTCCCTTTCTTCCTTATGAGTTTGTTTGAGAGGGGCATCAGGTGTGAACTGACCGACCGTCATCAGAACGCATCTGGGAAGAGTTTTATGGTATTATCTGGTGCTCAGACGGCCGGGCATCCAGAAATATTATAATGGTGCTGACGGCCCGATCTCCCAGTGGGGCAGCACTATAAGTGAGTGTGCACTATTACAAGTCAGTACCCGTCCTGATATGATTATGACCTTAGATGTTGCCAAGGTGTAAAACCCCAACAAACAAATAAACATAAGGGAATGAGGCACTGGTTTCAGCGCAAAGTCGTGAAGATTGATGGAAGTGTAGGACTAGGAGGCTTAGTCCTTCCTGCAGTCATCTGTCTCTTGGAGACGCGCAACTTCTTTATGTGTACATTCTTTTCTAACAAGTAACATTCTTTACTCACTCCCTGAAAGTGGGGATGGAATTTGTCTCTTCGTCTGCTTTGGTTCATGTTCCCGCGCTTTTTTAATTAAAAAAAAAGAGTATTATTAGAGCACGATGGGTACATGGTCTAATAATAGGGTACACTCTCCCCAATGTGTTGCTACCCCGTAGTGGTGGGGAGGCTTGTGTGCCTCGGTGACCATGAGAGATATACCGGCGGGGGCTAGCCCCCTGGCAGGTTTAACCAAGCCGGTCAGCTATCATTGTAGAGGATAGACTAAGAGCAGCAACTGGTCCTCCAGTTTGGGGGTTGGGCATGGGGCCAACAACCCCACCCCAGAAAAACGAACAACATTACAGATTCACAAACAAGAACCCTTGTTCGTGCCCTATGCCCAAAGTTGGGTGGTAGGCGTAAGTAAGCAAGTTAGTATGATAGGTCCATGGACCCATTTCAATTTCATCTAATATTTGTGGTGACCGGACGCGGTGGTCGAATCGGTAGAGCGCAGGCCTCCCGTGCGGGAGATCGGAAGTTCGATTCCGGGTTGAGTTAAATCGATGAATTTCAAAATTGATACTTGTCGCTTCCTAGCTTGGCGTTTGGCATTAATAGGATAGGGCAAGGACTGGCTAGATCAGTGTACTTTCCAGATAATGTGACTGAGTGGGATATCGGGTTATGGTGCTGGTGGACTGATTTCCTGCTGGGGCAGCACTATAAGGTCACCATTGGTGCGCACTATCACAAGTCGGTACTCGTCCTGATATGACCTTAGATGTTGCCAGGACGTAAAACTCCAACAACTAACCAACCAACTGTGGTATTATTTGACTTCTTCCGTGTAAGGATTTTGAGAAGGACACAGCTGCAATTAGATTGTTTGTTTGTTGTTGTTTTACGTCCTAGCAACATCTAGGGTCATATCAGGACGGGTACCGACTTGTGACAGTGCGCACTCATGGCGACTTTATAGTGCTCCCCCTCTGGGAGACAATGCAGCTCAACCCTTTCGGCCATCCCGTCTGGTCCACCCTACAGTGTTAGGAGAGAACTGATGTCATTGATACGGTAGTGAACTGGTTGGTGATGCTGTGAATGGGTTAAATTAAAAATGTATTAATACATCACTATCTAAATTAGGGTTGTTGTTTGTTGTTGTTTTAGGTCCTAGCAACATCTGAGGTCATATAAGGACGGTACCGACTTGTGACAGTGCACACTCATGGTGACTTTACAGTGATACCCCACTGGGAGACAAGGCCACCAGCACCATGACCCGATATCCCACTCAGTCACATTATCCTGACTATGAGCTAACCAGTCCTTGCCCTATCCTAATATTATTATTAGTAATAATGACGAGCGGCAGGCTAAGAAGCGACAACTATCAATTTTTAAGTCATTGATTTGACTCGACCAGTGTAAAATTAGGGAAGAAATTAAAGAAAAAAGGAGACTGATACCAACGTAATTCCCAGTTGGGCTTAACATATAAACCTCTCATTGTGTAACTTTAAAGTTCGCCTTTTGGGGGGTAAATGTGATGAATCTTTTTTCAGGACTGAGGCACCGCCTGGCCTGCTTGCACGTAGGTTATGTAGTTACACTATATCTCTGGAGATCTACATAGAACAAGTAAGTAATATGTAATATAAGCCGTGGTCACACGTACAGCGTTAGGCCGACTTAGATGAGGCGAACTACATGAGTCGAACTAGTGGCGCATTCACACTTACAGAGTTTTCAAAGTGTGTCTCGTTCAGACATGTACATTAAACCGGCTCAGATCAATGTTAGTTTGTTGTTGTTTTATGTCCGAGCAACATCTAAGGTCATATCAGGATGGGTATCCACACATATATACATCCACACATACATCCATTGGTACATCCACATGCCACACATACATCCACACGTGCATACATACAAACAACATACCTAATGAAGAGATGGGAAGAGTAGGACGGTCCAATCATATGCTCCAAACATTATCAAAAGCAATTACCTGTTAGGAATCAGCTCACTTGCTATCCGGACCGCACTTCGTCCACACCTCTCTCTATCTCCTCTCTGCTGGCCATGCTCCTCCTTGATATTGTGTGAAAAGAGGGGGAGCCCGCCAGCATTTGACTTTCTGCTCTTACTCTGCTTATGTCTTTGGCTCGCTGGATGGTCACCATAGAGCAAATAGACGCGGTCCTTTGACTCAACTCTCCTCATTTCTCTTTCCTATAGTCTACCTTTTTTTTTCCTCCCAGGTATACTTCTCTCCCTGATCAAGGGAGTTGTTTGCTTGATGGGGCCCTTTACCTTATCGTTTCTCTCACTTAGTTCTTGTTGCTGGAACTGCTGGACCCACTTTTACCCGTCCCTTCCTCCTAAACCCTTGCTGCTGTCGACTGGATATGAGTGCTGTGCTACCACCGGACCGGAGTGATTCGGGGCTGCCACAACAATTCATCATTTAATTGTTGTAAAGACATCCCCAGCTTCTCCAACCATCCCACCAGAAGATTAATCTTCAACCAAAGATTGGACCGATTTATCGGCACCTCTCTATATTGCTGCAGTTCTGCAGCCGGTAACCATCGTAAGGTTACGAACCCCCCAGAAGTCAAGGAAGCAGTCTCCAAATGATATATGAAGAAATGGGATGGTCCAAACATGTAGGGCGGTCCAAACATATGTTCTAACCACTATGAAAACAACATTTCTAAAGATGCAGAAAGTACTAACATCTAGAGACATAAATATAAAAACAAGACTCCGACTGCTAAAATGCTATGTGTGGTCTTCACTTTTATATTGCTGCGAGACATGGACTTTGAAGAAAGCAATAACAACAAAGCTCGAGGCATTTGAAATGTGGCAATACAGAAGAATGTTAAAAATTCCATGGACAGCAATAATAAGCAATGTGGAGGTCCTAACAAGAATGAAAATAAAGAGACAGATAATACAGACGATCAAAAACAGACAAATTAAATACTTTGGCCACATGATACGGCACCAGGAATCACAGAGAAGAATACTGGAAGGGAAGATAGAAGGGAAACGACCAAGAGGGAGAAGGAGAACAACATGGATGGACAACATCACTGAGTGGACAGCAATGAGCTATGCGGAATGCGTGAGAGGAACGAATGACAGGAAGAGATGGAGGTCCATTGCAGCCAACCTTCTTCGAGAAGACGGCACCCATTGATTGATTGATATGTATAATCAAATCTAGATAATTGCTTTGGTTTTGAGAATGTTATGTTTTCACCAGATTATGCAGCTTTAAGCAGGGGAAAGTTAACCTGTACAAAGTTCCTCATTTCACTGCTCCTTGCCCTATCCCATTAAAGCTGCATAGTCCGATGAAATATGAAATTTTCAAAACAAAACCAATTACCTAGATTTGATTTTACATATCTAACTTAGATACTGATGCACTTATTAAGCATTTGTTTCTGCAATACTGACTCAATTCAACAGAACCTGTTACTGCAGAAGTCTATGGTGTCAGAGTTTTGGAAAGCTTCCCAAAACTAAATTTCCATGTTTGCACTCAAAATATCTCAAAAGTTTACCATTTAAAATAAAAGTAACTTTGAACTAATGTAAAGTAGATACTAGTGATTGATCTAATATATTTATCTCAGAAAAAATACAGAAATTCAAAACCATCGGACTACGCAACTTTAATGCCAAACACCAGGATAAGTAGCGACAAGTATATTTAAGTCATCGGTTTGAATTGGCTGGATGAGTTGAGCGTCCGTCTCCCGTATTGGTAGATCGCGGGATTCGAACACACATGTTCGAACCCACATCAAGTCAAACCAATGACTTAACAATTTATACTTGTCGCTTCCTAGCCTAGCACTCAGCATTATTTTTAATAGGATACAGGATAATGCCTATACTAATTAAAGGTGCATAGTCCTATGAAAGCATCACATATTTTAAACCTAAAGGCATATTTAAATTTGATTATACATATCCAACTTAGATGCCAGTTCACTGGTGACTTATTAAGCATTTGTTGCTGCATAGTAGGAAAAACAAAGTAATTTAACACAATCTGTTTCTGCTGAAGCCTATCGTGTCTAGCATTTCGACATGCATGCCAAAATTAACTTGACATGTTTTCACTTCAACTTCAGCACCCCATAAAAAAACATCCTAACCTACTCGACTTAGCCCTAGTCACACTACAACATGCGACCACTGGTGACCACTTTGTGACTATATTGTGACCACTTTGCGACCAAAAGGCTGACTGGTCACTGGCTGATCGCTGACTGGTCGCCGACTTGTCGCAACAAGGATTTTGGTACGAAACCTGCAACCTCCTTCCGACCAAAATGGTCGCTTGGAGGTCGGCCACCCAGTCATTGAATGCTCGCTGACCCATTGGCAACCATTATTTTTCTCTCCTTTTTTTTTGTTTTGGCTGCAAGGAGATCACCGGCTTTTGGTTGGAAAGTGGTCGTCAAATGGTCGCAAGCCGTAGTGTGACTGAGGCCTTAATGAACAGGAAAGCCTCCCACCCCCACCCACCCCATCGCACCCCCTCCCTTCAGCCATCGTCAAGGTGAAACCACATGGAGGTCACCTGGGTGTGGTCAGGGTCAACACCCTGGAGGAATCCTATAAGCCATATGGACACACCGGCCCGATTCAGTCCCCCCATGTTTGTCTCCCTGGCTTCCCTGGTTTCCCTGGTGAACACAGTTCGCCTTCTCCTCTCGCGTGACCCTCTATCTATGGTCAGAGCCGTACCTATCTACGCATAGTTCCAAAACTCACCATTAGGGTATACTATCAGTGGCGAGAGAGACTATCAATGACCACAAATAATAATAATAATAATAATAATACAGTATAACCCCGTTAAACCAAACTTGAAGGGACCCTAGAAATTTGTTTGAATTAACCGATCATTGGTTTAATTGAGCTTTGACTTTGACTTGGCTTTGGCAAAAACGGGGGTGCATTATGAATGTACAATGTATGTGGACACTATGATTATTGTTTGCTATGTATATACAGTTTAACCCCATTAAACCAACCTCGGTTAAATCAAACGATGGGTTAATCCAAACTTTTTTTCAGCGACCTGGCAAAATACTACCATTTATCATATAAAAAAGTCTCAGATGACCTTAAAACCATTTGAAAGTTTGGTTTAACCGTACCGGAAGTGGCCTGGGGCTGACAATTCTGTTTGGATTAACCGATACTTTCGATTAACCGACTTTGGTTTAACCAACTTTTGTATATGATAAATAGTAGTATTTTGCCGGACCGCCGAAAAAAGTTTGGATTAACCGACTGTTTGGTTTAACCGAGCTTGGTTTAACGGGGTTGTACTGTAATAATATTAATCATAAACCGGACGCGGTGGCCGAATCGGTAGAAAACAAACTAACTGTGCGAATGGTCGGGAGTTCGATTCCCGTTCGAGTCAAATCAATGACTTACAAAATTAGTACCTGTCACTATCTAGCCTGGCGGTTGGCATTACTAGGATAGGCCAAGGACTGGTAAATCTCAGTATCAGGATAATGTAACTGAATGGGAAATCGGGTAATGGTGCCAGTGGCCTGATCTTGCAGTTCGGTATCACTATACAATTTCCATGAAAACAGGAAATAGGAAATATTGCACCTTGAGCAGGAATCGAACCCACATCTCTTGCATCCCAGGGTTAGCATACTAACCATTACATTACATAGGCTCCCCCCTAATGCCATCATCCTATCCACGTCCACCTGTCGATGCGGCTCCTAATGTGAGAGGTCGGTGCAGCCTACTAGATTATCACTATTATCATCATTATTATTACTAATATTATCATTAACTATTATTATCATTATTATTACTAATATTATCATTAACTATTATTATCATTATTACTAATATTATCATTAACTAGTATTATCATTATTATTACTAATATTATTATTAACTATTATTATCATTATTATTACTAATATTATCATTAACTATTATTATCATTATTATTACAAATATTATCATTAACTATTATTATCATTATTAGTATTATCATTATTTGTTAATGCTTAAAGCTGACATAATTAGTTAATTACCAGACAATTCGGACACTTATACACACACTAATTTATTCAGCCTAGCAGGCTGATGGGAGTTTTGTGATTTCGATGAGAATTAGGTCAAGTGGATTTGACCTTGGTGGCAGGGTTTAATCACACTCAGAGGACTGACTTGGATATCGATTTAAAAAAAAAAGATGTAATCTGTTTGGTAACGATAATTTAGTGAGCTGTTGGTTAAGGGAACACCACCTTCAGGAGACTGCTAAACATGTTCGTTAACACTCAGCTATCAGAAGACTGCTAAACATGGTTGTTAACACACAGCTTTCAGAAGACTGCCAAGCATGTTCATTAACGCTCAGCTTTCAGAAGACTGCTAAACATTTTTGTTTGTTAACGCTCAGCTTTCAGAAGAATGCTAAACATGTTCTTTAACGCTCAGCGTTCAGAAGACTGCTAAACATGTTCTTTAATGCTCAGCTTTCAGAAGACTGCTAAACATGTTCTTTAACGCTCAGCTTTCAGAAGACTGCTAAACATGTTCTTTAACGCTCAGCTTTCAGAAGACTGCTAAACATGTTCGTTGATGCTCAGCTTTTAGAAGATTGCCAAACATGTTTGTTAACGCTCAGCTTTCAGAAGACTGCTAAATATGTTTGGTAATGCTCAGCTTTCAGAAGACTGCTAAACATGTTCATTAACGCTCATTTTCAAAGAGCGCGATCTGAAGACGAATCAAGTAGTCGCCAAACTCTGCACTCATGCCGTGTTCTCCCCTCCCCTCCCCTTCTCCCCCTCCCTCCTCCCCTCCCCTCTCCTGCCCTCCTCCCGTCCCCTTCAGTCCTACCTCCCTTCCCCTCCCCTCCCTCTTCCCTCCTCCCCTTCTCTCTCCCCTTTCCATCCCTCATCCCTCCCCCCGTCCCTTCTCCCTTCCCTCCCCGCCCCTCCCCCACCCTCTCCACTGCCCGTTCCACGTTCCTCCCGACCCCTTCACTCCTCCTCTCCGTGCGTTAGAGGGCCGTGGACAGTCCCAGTGCCTGGTTCGTGAGAGTACACCCACAGACCATAGTAACGCGGACAAATGTGAGTGGGCGCGACAGGCTTTCATAAAATGACCCTAGTTCCACACACGCACTCAAGGTGGCGCCTCAGGAGGCCGAGCCCGCGTGGGGGCGCCACTTAGCTGACCGTAGGGCATGCTGGGCCGGTGTAGTAAGTTCAAAACACTACCCCACAACAACACTACGGTAGTGTTTTCAACCTAGGTTCAAAACACTACGGTATTGTTTTCAACCTGGTTGAAGGTAAGCTCAAAACACTACTGTGGCCATGCTCAAAACACTATCCTTAAGTTCAAAACACTACTCTATTTTCTTAGGGGGGAGCAGTATGTAGCAAGGTCGGTCAGTTGGGTTTTTTGTTGGTTGTTGTTTTATGTCCTAGCATCATCTAAGGTCATATCAGGATGGGTACTGACTTGTGACAGTGCACACTCATGGGACTTTATAGTGCTGCCCCACTGAGAGACCAGGCGACTGGCCCGATATCCCACTCAGTCACATTAGCCTGACACTGAGCAAACCTTGTCCTATCCTATTAATGCCGAGCACCAGGCTAGGAAGCGACAAGTATCAATTTTAAAGTCATTGGTTTGACTCAACCGGGAACCGGACTCCCGACCTTCCGCACACGAGGCCCACTCTACCGAATAGGCCACCCGGTGGGGCAGTAGGGTAGGGAAGTTTGTTTGTCTTTGTTTGTTGTTGTTTTGCATCCTACCACATCTAAGGTCATATCAGGATGCATACTAACTTGTGGCAGTGCGCACTCATGGGGACTTTATAGTGCTGCCTCACTGGGACACCAGGCCGCAGGCACCATGACCCAATATCCCACTAAGTCACATTATCCTGACACTGAGCCAACCAGTCCTTGTCCTATCCAAATAATGCTGAGCGCCAGGCTAGGAAGTGACAAGTATCAATTTAAGTCATTGGTTTGACTCAGCTGGGATCCGAGTTCTTGACCTTCCGCACTGGAAGCCTGCGTGCTAGGAATTCGGTGACAAATTTAGAAGCTTTCTTTCTTTCCCCCCTCTTTCCCGTGAGAACAGATGACGCGCCGTCAAGTGTTACAAATGAAACAGATAATGGACTGTTCTGTAACATAAAACTAATGGCAGGATTCCCAGGGTGTAAATCAGCCGTAGTGCATCACCACTTCGTTATGGTTGGTTGTTGGAGTTTGACGTCCTGGCAACATCTAAGGTCATATCAGGACTGGTACCGACTTGTGACAGTGCACACTCATAGTAACTTTATAGTGCTGCCCCACTGGGACACCAGGTCGCCAGTACCATGATCTGATATCCCACCTTGAAGGATGACATTGCATGCTGACCTTGAAGGATGACATTGCGTGTTGACCTTGAAGGATGACATTGTGTGCTGACCTTGAAGGATGATATTACGTGCTGACCTTGAAGGATGACAATGCGTGCTGACCTTGAAGGATGACATTGCGTGCCGACCTTGAAGTATGACATTGCGTGCTGACCTTGAAGGATGACATTGCACGTGCTGACCATGAAGGATGACATTGCGTGCTGACCTTGAAGGATGACATCGTGTGCTGCTGACCATGAAGGATGATATTATGTGCTGACCTTGAAGGATTCCATTGCGTGCTGACCTTGAAGGATTCCATTGCGTGCTGACCTTGCAGGATTACATTGCGTGCTGACCTTGAAGGATGACATTGCGTGCTGACCTTGTCGGGGCGTCTCGGGAACCACTTAATCTGTGACCAGAGTTTTAATCATACTGACACAGCATTTGGTTCCGTAATTAACGAGCACACCCCAGTAGTGATGAGGAAGCGTACACACAAAAAAGAGGCAAATCGAAATGTTGTCCATGAATCGTTAACACAAATCATGTTTTGAGTCCGCATGAAGCTCAACTCGCTTCCAGCTCACATCACCAAAATTAAAATTTCCGCGAGCTCCCTTCGTGATAACTCCACAATGGCATAGACTATAGAGTCATGAATCCATTTGTTAAGTACTTTAGTGGTCTGCACTGACCTTTCAGGCAAGGAACCGCATAAAGAGGTAGGCAAGGGTAGTGTGGTGACATCAGGGAGCCTAGGTGGTGTAATGGTTAGCACACTGGCTGGAATGCAAAGAGATGTGGGTTCGAGTCCTGCTCTAGGTGCAATGTTTCCCATTTTAATCACCCCCACGACACTGGTTGCCGTGACCATGATCCTGTACAAGCTATGCGCTGCATGGTTGTTGAACATACCCTGTGTATGTAAGTGTAAGTGCATTGCCTGTATGTATGTAATTGTAATCATTAAAAGACTTACACTTCTAGGGGGACGAGTGTAGTAGTCTACACTGACCTCTCAGGCAAGGAGCCACATAGACAGGTAGGCGTGGGTAGTGTGGTGATATCAGGGAGCATAGGTGGTGAAAACAAGTGCATGCACTTAACTGTTACGAGTAGAATAAATAAACAATTACTATAAAACAAATTGTGTTAATGCTGAGTTCCAATCTAGGTAGCAACAAGTATAAACTTTTTAATCCATTGGTTTCTCTCGGTTTGAACCTCGGGGTTCAAATCTCACAACCTACCAAAACTTGAGACGGACGCTCAAGCCATTCGGCCATCCGGTCTGGTCAATTCAAATAATAAAGCCAGCTACATCCCATGCCCTACTCCATTTCCATTACCTTACAAAAGAAAGAGGGCCCTCAACCAAACAAACAAATAAATAAATAAAAAACCATCCCAAATATCCTGTTCCCTCCTTCACCCTAAAATATGAGCCATTTAAGCAATGCACACCTGGATCGCTACCCATAATGCATCATCCAACTATTCGTTTGTCTTCTCTCATTCCGCTTGCGACCAGACGGGATGACCGAATGAGTTGTTTTTATGTTTTTTGTTTTTTTTGGTCCATTAGTTGTTTAAGCAGGGGAAATTTCAGTCATAGACGACTGGTCTTCCTCATTCCACTGCTGGTCGATAGAAAGCCCGAACCTACACTTTTACCGACCCAAGGGATTTTTAACCTCTCACACCACATAGACATCATATGAGAGCAACCGGCCTTAGATGACGCTGTAAGTTACACACAGCGGTGGAAATCTAAATTGGCAGAGCTGGGGCCACGGGGAATCGAACCGCCGACCCTCAGATTAGGAGTCTGACCTAGAAAAAAGTCGACATCCGTCTCCTGTTTTGGTAGATTGTGGGATTCAAGCGCATGGGTTCGAACATAGTCGAGTCAAAGCTATGACTTAACAATTTATACTTGTTGTTTCCTAGCCAGGCGCTTGGCATTATTAGGATAAGGCAAGAATTGGTTGGCTTGGTGTCAGGATAATGTGAATGAGGGGGACATCAAGTCATGGTGCAGGCGGCCTAGTCTCCCAGTGGGGCAGCACTATAAAAGTCACCATGAGTGTGTACTATCACAAGTCAGTAACAGTCCTGATATGATCTTAGATGTTGCTAGGACGTACAGCTCCAACAACCAACTAACTCATTCCGCTTGCTACTTGTGGTACACAGACTGCTTATCTGAAACCCTTCTTATCCTAGCCCGACATAAAACCATTCATATCAGTAAAACAAAACAAAAACAGAAAAAAACACTACAAAGAAACCGACGTCTGTTTGTGACAAATGTCTTCCACAAGGACAAGAATTTAGACCAAAAAACCACCTTAACAAATAAATAACAAACATATAGTCAGTAGAAAGAAGGTAATTACTTCATTCACCACTGACCGAGTTTACTTGTCTGATTTAGCTAGTATTTACTACTAATTAGCGGGAACATTAAAGTTGCATAGCGCCATGTTTCTCAGTTTCTGTCATTTTCTCAGATAAATATATTAGGTTGATCATATAGGTTGAGTGCCATACTTTAAGGCCCTGTCACATTACGGCGTATGGCGGGAGCGTATTGAAAACCTACGTCGAAAATGGGAAAAAGCTGCGCATGCCAGCCTATCGTGACCTTTGGTGACCTATCGGGTCTTTTTGAGTGTATGCGTAACCTATGAGGAGCGTACGAGGAGCGTACGAGGAGCGTATGAGAGCGTACTGTGACATTTTTTGACGGTTTTGATTGGCATATGGAACCTATGCATAGTGTATATGTAGCATATGCATAGCATATGCATAGCGTATGCATAGTGTATGAGCGTATGAGTAGCGTATGAGTCAAGATCGATGTCGAGACCTATGGCATACGCTTGGAATATGCTGTGCATACGCTGTGCATATGCTGTGCATACGCTAGGAGTACGCTCCCATACGTAACTCATAGGTTATGCGTACACTACATACGCTACAGATATGCTGGTGATGCAAGTTGAGCATATGTGTAACCTACGTCGACGCACCCCTAGCGGACGAGGAGCGTACACCGGCGTATGAGGAGCGTACACCAGCGTATGAGTAGCGTATGAGTAGCGTATGAACCATACGTTCCCATAGGTCGAGATTTTGTTAGCATGCACAACAAAATTTGGACGGACGGACGGGAGAAAGCATATGGCGGTGTACAACGGCATAGGCCGGCATAGGCCGGCACATGATGGCCTATGCATAGCATATGCATAGCATATGTGTAGTGTATGCGTAGCATATGCATAGCGAATGGCGGTGTATGGCGGCGTATGCCAACGTATATGACGTAACACGCCTACACCACCGTACGCTCCCGCAAAAAACCCTAATGTGACAGCCCCTTTAGTTTGAAGTAACATCGCTTTAAAACGACTAACTTAGGAAATATTTGAAGCGCAAACATTTTTTGTTTATGCTTGTTTGTTTTACTTAACGATGCCTCCAGAGCATATTGACTTTTATCATCGGCTATTGGACCTCAAACATATGGTCATTCTGCCATATTTCTTTGGAGCAGCCACATAGGCCACTCCTTCCACTACTTTTTCCAATAAGCAGCAAGGGATCTTTTATATGCACTTTCCCACACACAGGACAGCACATACCACATCATTTGATGAACCAGTTGTGGACCACTGGTTGGAATGGAAATTAACCCGAACTGCAAAGGGGTCCACTGAGCAGGCTCAATAGGATGATCTAAACCTTCACAGATGGACACGCTACTGCCTGACCTACATCCTCCTGCCCTTTCTTTGGGGTACATTAGTTGATTAAGCAGGGGAAATTTCAGTCGCAAATGACTGGTCTTCCTCATTCCACTGCTCCTTACGCTATTCTAGTAATGCTGAGCGTCTGGCTAGGAAGCGACAAGTATCAATTTTTAGTCATTGGTTTGACTCAACCAGGATTCAAATCCACGATCCCATGATCTACCAACACGGGAGACGGACACTCTAACTCATTCGGCCATCCCGTCGAAGTGGAAACACGTCAAATCAATTTTGGCGTTCTTGTCAAAACTATGAAGCCATCAGAAACAGGTTCTATTACATTGAATTAGCCAACACTTAGCCAATCAGTCCATGCCCTATAGATCCTATTATTAGTAATGCTAAGCGCCTGGCTAGGAAGCGACAAGTATAAACTTTTAGTTGCTTGTGATGGTGGTGATGATGGTGGTGGAGACGGTGGTGGTGATGGTGGTTGTGATGGTGTTCACCGTAGTGGTTGTGATGGTGTTCACCGTAGTAGTGTTGTGATGGTGGTGGAGTTGGTGGTGGAGACGGTGGTGGTGCTTCTGGTTTTTGTGATGGTGGTGGTGATGATGATGGTGGTGATGGTGGTGGTGATGATGGTTGTTGTGGTGGTGGTGGTGGTGACGATGGTGGTGCTGACGGTGGTGGTTGTTGTGGTGGTGATGATACTGTTTGGATGGTAGTGCTGCTCCTTGTTGTAACTCTGCTGGTAGCTGAAACAGAATTCACTCTACGCATGCGTGGCGGCTTCCCTATAGTTACAGCCTAGATAGAGAAGCCTTCATAGAGAAGCCAGCTTGCCAAGTTTCTAATTGCAGGAGGCCGGCGGGAGCTATCTACCTAACTAGGACAATTCGGCGAAGCACCCAACGTCTGTCCAGAGCCTTTCCCATTCACCGATATCGCGAAGGTGACTGGATTTCGCGAGACAACGCTAATCAATGGGTAGCACAGCAGACACCACGACCCCGTCTCACCCCTTCCCTTCGCACTCCCCCCCCCCCCCGCTTCCCTCCACCTCCAGACCGGGCCCGGTGTCCGAATCGGTAGAGCGCAGGCTTCCCGTGTGGGAGATCGGGAGTCCAATTCCTGGTCGAGTCAAATCAGTAGAGCGCAGGATCACCATGTGGAAGGTTGGGAGTTTGGATCCCAGCCGAGTCAAACCAATGACTTACAAAATTGATACTTTTCGCTTCCTAGCCTGGCGCTCTGCATTAATAGGATAGGGACAGCACTGATTTGCACAGTGTCAGAATAATGTCACTGAATGGGATATCAGGTCATGGTGGCAGCGGCCTGATTTCCCAGTGGGGCAGCACTATAAAGTTACCATGAGTGTGCATGTCGCAAATCGGTGCCCGTCCTGATATGATCTTAGATGTTGCCAAGATGTAAAACTCCAACAACCAACCAACTACCCCCATCTTCCCCATTGCCCCCCCCCCCCTTTCCACATTCCTTCTCCACCTCCCTTTGTCCCTTCATCTTTCTCACCCCTCCTCCCCTCCACTTTCTTGCTCTCACCCATTGACTGAGAGCAAGAAACCCCCCCCCCCCCACACACCCACACAAGACTGGCCACGATTGTTGCACCCCCTAACGGTTTGAGGCGAGCCGTCACGTGGTGGAGTCGCTGCGCATGGGTTCTCGAGAGGCTGACCAAAAAACTGGAAGTCGCCGGCGGCGTATATTTGTTGGTTCCGTTTGACTAAAAAGTAAAAGATGGTGAATTTGTGAAGTCACTCACTCACCATCACCCCCTACCGCATCGAGCCACTAATAAGGGTCAAACAAAAGGACAAGATCAGTAAGAAGTCAGTAAAAACA